>CATIWF010010144.1:0-10162 GCA_949630135.1 Balakata baccata | reverse complement strand
AGTCTTAGCCTTCTTAATTATTATCTCATATCACAATTTTATCAAATAAAAAGGATGCATAATTATTTTTTAAAATTTATTTTTACATATAAAAATTAAAACATCAAAAGGTTATCGATAATTTATTCTTTTTCATATATGTAAAAACAAATCATATATATGTTAACTCCGCTAACAATAGCAGGTATACTAGTTATTTAAAAATATAAATTTTTTTATTACTTAAGACATGTTCTCTAATAATATAAAAGTTTAATCTCTCTTTTAAAGGTCTCAAGTTCAAGACTAAGGCAGCACAAAAAATCATACTAAATTGATCCAATCTAATTCAAACCGAAAATAATGGTTTGTATAGTTGTATGGATGGTTGTGATTTTGAAATTTTTATAAACCGATTTTTTAGTTTAGTTTTGAATTATAAAAATTTAAATCAAGTAAAACCGAACCAATAATATATATATATGTGTGTGTGCGCACGCGCACAAAATGAATGTCTAATTTAATTATTTTTTTTTACTTGTTGAATTATTACAATCAAATGTTATTTTTGAAGAATATATTGAAACATTATGATTGAGCGTGAATTATTTTTCACGTTATTTTAATTATGGTTTCAGTTACTTTTTGTTGAATTTTAAAGATATTTTTGTTTTGTTCATTCGTTTATTTACCAAACCGACTATCCAAACTCAATCCAAATAGTATTGCTTTGATGTTTTTAATAGTACTTGGTTTGGTTAAATATTGAAATATTTGAAAACCGATTTTATTGGTTTAATTCTAAAATTTTGGTATGAACCGACCAAACTGAATCATGAACACTCTTATAAAGGAAAAAAAATATTTTACTACTAATTCAAAACATAAAGAGTTTGGGTGATTTATAATTTAAGTTAGGGAACTTTACAGAAATGCCAAAAAATGAATATTTATTTATATTTTTACCAGTGCTCAAAGTTTTTTTTTCAATTTTACTGAAAATAACTTTCTAAAATTATAACAGTACCTAAATTTTAAAATCACCCCAAAATATATCCCGACAGTATATCTTCAACATACCTTCAGTATATATTAGGGATATATTGGTTCAATTTTCACCAAAAATAACAAAAGAACAATAACAACTAAATCATTAAAGAAGAAGAATAATAAGAAAATTCAATCAAAATTCAAAATATTACAAAAATCTCAAATAAACAACCTGTTATATCTTTTAGAATATATTTGGTATACCTTGGGAATTTCAAAGAATTCCCTAAGAGAAATTCTCTGGAAATATATTGGAGATACTTTTGGAAATTCAATGAAAATACATCGGAATATATCACTTACATATTCATTATAACTAAGTCCTAATTAGTGGGCGTTACAAATTGCAACATCATTATAAACTTCAGTGGTGATTTTTCTCTTTTTCGTATAAGCAGAAGGGAGGAAAAGGAAAAGGACAATACGATCGGAGAAAATGAGATCAGAAACAAGATATCTATTGGATTTGTGAAATATGGATTGGAAATGAGTTCGGAGGAAAATTGGAAAGTCTACAGTAATGGATCTTAGAGAAGACAAAGAACATGAACAGTTCAGTAACAAAGAAAAATTTCGCTACTAATGAAAATAAAAAAAAACGGTAAGTAAATTTGAGAAAAAAAAAACATGTGAATTTCAATAAATGATGAAATTTCCTCTTTAAGTTAAAATTTTTATGGACCTTAGCTAAAAATTTGGAGGAATTTCATAATTTATTTAAATTTAAATGTTTTTTTTTCAAATTTATCGAAGATTTTTCGTCTTTTCTTATGTAATGAAATTTTTTTCATTTATACCAATCAACAAAAATGCGATTCTTCTCAGTTAAATCCCTCCCTTAAACTTCTTTCATAAAGAAGACGGAGCATTGCCCATTGAGGAAGAAGAAGATGATTTCTGATTAAGGCTGTGAGTGATTGTTGAAGAGGTGGTTGCTACTTTAACTTTCATAGCCTCTTCTTCTTCCGTTCTTTCAATTTTCATTTTAATTTTTAATTTTTTTTTTGAAATGGATTTAAAGAGATTTCGATTTTTTTTTTCAATTGAGTTTTTGTTGATTCGTCGTTGTTTATTGAATGATTTGCTCATTCAATCGTCATTTATTTATGACTGTTGGATTAATTATTGAGTTCATTTATTTACTTTTTTGAGTTTTTGTTTTATTGATTTATTTTATTTTATTTTTTGAAAATCACTAAGATATACCTGAAATATTTTCATGAAATTTCTAAAAGTATACCGAAGTATCTTCAAAATATACCCAATGTATTCCTTAAGAATTCCTTCCAGAAAATTCTTAAGGAATTTATAAGATATACTCAAAGTATTCCCAATGTGTATTCGAAGTATTCCCATGGAATTTCAAAAGGTATACCAAAGTATCCTCAATGTATATCTAATATATTCCTAAAAAATTTCTCGCTTGAGAATTATTAAAATATACCCAAAGTATCGCTCTAAGTATTTCTAAGAAATTTTCAAAGTATACTCAAGATATTTCCAATGTATTCCAAAAAATATATCAAACTGTTTGTTTGAAATTTTGTGTTATTTTGAATTTTGATTGAATTCTATTATTATTATTCTTTTTTAATAATTTAATTATTCGTGTACTTATTATTTTGTTGTTTTTTGTGAAAATTGAACTAAAATATCTCTAAGATATACTGAAAGTATGCTGAAACTATACCAATTTAGATATATTTTGAGATAATTTCGAGATTTAAATACTAATATAATTTTAAAATTTTATTTTTAATAAAATTAAAAAAAATTTTGAATACTAGTAAAAATGTAAATAAGTATCTATTTTTCTGTATTTTTATAAAATTCCCTAAAATTAGACGGTTCATTGGTTCTAATGGGCCTCTGCATGGAAGCTACCATACGCCTTGGTGCGATGTGTGCACCCATTAACGTTGCCACTTGGAAAGAGCAGCTCCTGACTTCATTTGTCGCTCGATTTTCTTCCGGTATCTGAAATCGAAGGTTTCTATATTCTTCACTGGGCTCAGCTCCACGAAAATGCTAGCTCGTCTCGCTGGGACGCGCCTCCGTGAGATCCGTCAAGTCTTCCGTCAACCCTCTCAGGTTTTTTTTCCTTCGATTTCTCTTGTTTTCCCTGTATCCAATCATTCTTTTTTATCTGATTTCTTTGTTCCTCTCGTTTCTGCAGACATATCGGTCTTTCTCCACTGCCCTAAACTATGTGAGTCTGAGTACATATTCTCCATTTTATGTTTCTTTTTTTTTCCTTAAAAAAATAATTATGGTGATTATGCAGCACATTGATACTCCAGATAACAATCCAAACCTTCCATGGGAATTCACTGATAAAAACCAAGAGAAGGTAAAGTGAAAATTGCTAACTATTTGAATATCGGAATTGTATTTTTGTGCGAATTTTCTGGTATCTGAAGAGCGTGTTCTAAATATAAAGTTTTTTTTTTTACTTTATGTAAATAACGATTTCTGATATAATTAATCATGTAATTTCGACTTGCTATTTGAATTTATGTTAACCGTTGAAGAAGATACTGGAAGTTATGTGAATGTATTATTTATGGAGTTAGTAATGCTGGTGGTGTTCGACTTAAATGAACCTGTATTTTTGTGGGGATGAGAAGTGAGGAAGCATTGACTATTTAGATTGATTTATGTGCTGGGATTCTGAACTGGATGATCATGTGCATAATTGCAGATACAATGGAGACCATTTTTAATTTGACAAAAGGTGAAAATTAGACAAATTTAGAGTTTTCCAAGCTTGATTTCACTTATTCTGAAACTTTCTCCTTCCAAGCAAAGCTTACCGTGACTCAAATAGGCCTCTTAAAGCTAGAGATTCTTAATCGGAATAGAAACATTGTAAAGTAGCCAATCAGTTATTCTATTTACTGTCATCAGAACTTCCACCTTCCTTATCGGATAAATCTTATTCTCCATTTTGATATTGTATAATGATATTATGAAGTTGGTCTCCGCAAGTAGATTACTTAACGCTAGTTCTAGATTCATTTTCAAATGCTATTCTACAAATGATTCTTTCCTTAGGTATAAATATTGGTGTGGACATAGAGTGATACATTTTTTTCCCTTTTCATATGCACATAGTTGTTAAAGGCGCGCCTGAGGTTCAAAGCTCACCAAGCTCCAACCTCAGCCCCTTGAAATCCCAAAGGCGGGCATAGTCACAAAGGTGCACGCCTTGGTGACATTAGTTTAATATTTGTATTTTTTTTTTAGTATCGGGAAATCTAAACCATTGATTATAAATTGAAAAGAACTCTTAGTATGTCTTATCACACCTAATTATTTCCAAAACAAATAATAAAAAGGAAAAAAAAAAAGAGTTAAGGTAAAGAAAACATTTGTTCCAGCTTCCACAAAGATAATTTGAACAACACAATTAAGCACAATTTAGGCGCAAGACTAATTGTGCTTTGCTATGATAATTCATAATTGATAAGTATTAGAACTTGTTAAATACAATATCAGTAAGTTTAGAATCCTTATGTGTTTAGTAAGCCTGAAAATATTGTATTTAGGATATCAAACTTTAATTAAGTTTTTTTTTCTTTGTGTATGTGTTTCTATTTTGTTGTTATGAGTTATGTGTTTTGAGTTTTAATATTTATAATATTATATCATATTGCTAGTAGTTTAATAATAAAATTTATAATTTTTTTCAATTATTTTTTTTTGTGCCTCATGTCATTTAAGCGCGCGCCTGCGTCTAGGCTCCAGGACCCCTTAGCGCCTTAGTGCGCCTTTAATAACCATGCATATGTAGGCATGTCTCTTTTTTTTTTTTTTTTCCCTTTGATAGTAGAATATTGTTGATATGTGATGACTTCAAATTAGTGTGATTATTCATACATATTTTGATTGCACATTCAGAGCATGTAAGTGCTCTAATCATTGTGCCAGTACATGCTTTTCTTTTATTGAGATACTGCTTTAGATTTTTGCCACAGATCATGCTTGTTAAGGTCCAAAAAACTTGCCATAGTGTAGGTCTCCGGCTGTTTAATGTGTTGCTATCAGTGAAATTATAGCATTTAGAAGAAATCCTTGTTCCAAGGGTATATCAGTAATTTAGAACATATTATATAATTTTTATAAGTGAATGACAATAATTCTCTTTGCTACCTCATGAAAATTCTGGTAAACTTCACTCATTACCTTGAGCAGTATCAATTAATTTATCTCCATCTAGAAGTTACTAACTTTTGCTTTTGTAAGACGATATATTAGCATTGTAGTTATTATGGGGAAGAATAGAATAAAAAAAAAAGTTTGAGAACTTCCAGGGAATGTTATAACAAACTTCTTGCAATGATCTTACAGATTGAACAACTTTTCACATTATACCTCTGGATCTATTTTCATAATGGATTGGCTGCTTTTGCTTCTTCAACCAAAGTGTTAAGATTTTGATTGGGACATTTTTAATGCTGTTTTAATTTTTCTTTCGTTTTTTCATCCTAAATCTCTGATGGTAGGTTAAAGAAATAGTTTCTCATTATCCATCCAACTACAAGCAATCAGCAGTTATTCCTCTGCTAGATCTTGCACAGCAGCAGCATGGAGGGTGGCTTCCTGTTTCAGCTATGGATGCAGTAAGTGCACATGACAATATGAATCTTTAGATGTCAATTTCAATTTGTATGTACTTGGACTAATATCCTATGTAATTCCCCTACAACTACAAGAACTTTGTTGACATACTTGATATTATGCAACGTGCGTGATTATTTACTTTGACGAATATGAATGATATTGCATACCAGATGGTTTGAGTTAAATACTAACATATCATGTTGGCTTTCTGTTTGACCAGAGATGGCAGGACTCAATTTATTTATTGATTTTCCTGTTATGCACAATAAATAAATGATATTACTGCTAATTGAAATGCTTAATCCATTGAGGATTATATTTGATCTGAAGTACAGTGAAAAATGATATTGCATACTAGTTGATGGTTAGATTTGAATCCTGACGTGTTATGTTGCATTTCTATTTGACCAAAAACGAGAGGACATAATCTTATAGAAATCTTGATTTTCCTGTTATACAGAATAAACAACTGATAGGAGTGCTAATATGAAATGCTAAACCCATAGAGGCTTTAACATCTCATTATGTTATGCTTGTGATTACCATCTAGATAAAATTACATCATTACATGTTCTTTTGTGTGAAAAGCATATTTGTTTTATACATCCAAACAAACCTTATAAATAGGAGGTACAGTAAATTGTAGCCACGGCCCACAAACTTAGCACTTATTTATAATATGTATTTTGTGTTAATAACATCATTGGAGAAAGCAATTCCAATTCATTTGCAATCAGCCTACTATCACCAAAATTTGTCAAAGCTGATAGCAAAAAGCTGGTTTTGGTATGTAAGCTTGGCATATGAGTCACCTTTTAAATGCAAACTGTGAAGTGTCCTAGTTAGGGACAAAAAAAAAACTTGTGTCACTTTCTTTGCCTTGCATTTCCTTCTCCTCCCACTTTTCCTTTTTGTTCTTCATTCCATTCAATTAACACCTCTCAGACGGTCCTAAAACTTTGACCAACACCCCCTCAACAGTCTTTACCACTCTCGACCAAACAACCACCTTGCCACAAAACTAGTCTCTGTTAAAGTCCATATGAGATCATCTCCCCTATAAACACCCGTACTGAGTTGTAAGTGGACCTGTTTATTGGATGAGACATGCCTGGAATTTTATAACTGGCCCAGCCTACTTGTCATATGCTGATAGTTTCATAAATATATTCAACACAAGGTTCAATTAACTTGCATGTAAAGAAACAAGAATGGAGAAAAATCGATAATTTCATTGATAGTAGAAAGCCCTATAAATACAACTCTATGAATATAAAATAAGAAACAAATATATGAAGAATAGCAAACAAAACAAACTAGGAAAGAAATCTCTACCTATCCCTAATTACATAAATCAAGCTAATTAATAATATTATTCAAATATCTCTCAATATCTCATAACATTGCACAAACAAGTTAAGAAGAGATATTTTAGTAATTCTATTTGGATCTTTATGCTCAAGAATGTTAGTGCTTTGAGAAAACGTCTAGTGAATGGAGAATGAGAAAGCAAAAGTGAATCTAATGATTATTGAATATTGCTTCGAAGAGAGGGTACTGAGACATTCTGCCAATTATGCCTGACCCCGGCATTGGAGGCCTTGCTAGTGAGCATATTTATCTCTCTTGAGGAACATTTTAAAAAATAATCTTGGGAGAAATTTTTGAAAGTTACGAATTTACAACATGCTATTCCTTATTTGCAATGATTGACGCAATATTGGGTAGTAACCGATGGGGGGTAGCCTCAAAATACCAGAACTGTCAGATTACTGGAGAGAGAAGAGGTAGTAAGAGTGAGAAAATGCAATTTCAACAGGGCCTCCTTTTCTTTTCTTTTTTTTTTTTTCTGAATAAGAAACCAAATAGGCCCATTATAAGCCAATATTCAAATTCTGATGATAGCGGTCCGATTGTAAAAGATTGTGTTTAATTGTACAATTGAAGCATATCAAACTTTCTTGATCGCTAGAAAATTAAGTGCAGGTTTAGTTTAATTGTACAATTGAGCAAATCAACCTTTCTTGATCCCTAGAAAATTAGGTGCTGAATTCAATGACAATAATTAGAGTAACATTTACCCAGAATGCTATAAAATTACCAAAATCAAATTCTGGTATAATTTTCATGGATAATCTACATGTATAGTTAGTGGCGGATTACCTAAACCTAAACTGACAGAAAACTCAAAAACTGATTCCTTAAATTTTCTAGGCAGTTCCCTGTTTCTGGATTCTACTGATCCTAAATTCCTTTGATATGCACTTAATGTTACGTCAATCTGTTTTTATGCAGATAAAGTTCTCACATGCTTTGATTGGGCTTAAACAGTTCTGTTGCATTGCTGTTTGTTATCTTTTCACCATGACATTTCAAATTTCAGGAAAACATTATTCTTCCAAAAAGAATGATATATCTATACCATTTTAGTTCATCTTATGAATGCTCCAGGTAGCCAAGGTTATTGAAGTTGCTCCTATTCGTGTATATGAAGTTGCAACATTTTATTCAATGTTCAACCGATCACCAGTGAGAAAATACACCTCTTAAAACATCTGATTAGCTTTTTCTACACATACCAATTTCTGATGGCTAAATCAACATACTTCATTGAATTTTCAGGTGGGCAAATACCACCTATTGGTTTGTGGCACAACACCTTGTATGATACGTGGTTCACGAGAAATTGAAGATGCATTATTGAAACATTTGAGAGTGAAACGCAATGGTGTGCTAATAAACAAATGATATGTTGCCATCTATTACATTAAATTGACTACGAGTTCATATTTTGGGATGTGAAGAATAAGCGTTTTTGAATGTCCAATGTGCAGAAGTAACAAAGGATGGTCTTTTCTCTGTTGGGGAAATGGAATGCATGGTGAGGCTTTCATTCTGTTTAGGGATTTATATTTTCGCCTTGATCAAGTTTAGATTTTTTTTTAAAATTATTATTTATTTTTTTATTTTTATAATTATGAAATTAGGAGATAGATTATTGGAAAAGAAGTAAATAGATGCTGGTTGTTGCGATAAAATTATGTTATGATTGAAGTGGCAATTTATAATAACCATCTGTTCAAGTTTAATTTTGAAGTGAATGTGTGTATGTAATCCTGTTGGTCTTCGTATTTATGGTGCTTATATGAAACTTCATGCCACGGCCTACCAATCATCATATTGTTGTACTTATAGTATGACGTGTTTTCAACTGGAATGGTTTGAGCTTGGGCATCTTATTAAGGATCTGAAGATATGTTTTGATACGTAATGAAAATCCGTAAAGCTACGAAAAAATATTTTATCTGTTATGTACGCTTGTACTCCTGTTTAATGTTAATTATTCTGTTTTCTGCAGGGATGTTGTGTAAATGCTCCCATGATTACCATTGCTGATTACTCAAATGGATCTGAAGGACACACTTACAATTATTACGTGGGTCCATAATAATCTTTTTGTAATTGACAAGTTGTAGTATTTTTTGTTCAAATAATTGGAAGATGTAGTAAATTCATGATGCTCTCTTATCCTATTTGCAGGAAGATGTCACTCCAGAACGAGTTGTTGAGATAATTGAGATGTTAAGAAGGGGGGAGAAGCCACCAGTAAGTCAACTGACCAGGTTGCTTGAGTTTTTTCTTGTTTAATCACTGATAGTGCTATTACGTACTTGAATTATATCTTTTTCCTTTTTCTGTTGTCAGCCTGGCACACAAAACCCAAAACGCATTAAGTGTGGGCCTGAAGGAGGCAATACTACTCTGCAGGGCGAACCAAAACCACCTCCATGCCGGGATCTCGATGCCTGCTAAAGTTATGGCAAAAGTTCTCCAATAATGCAAAGCTTGAATTTTTTTTTTCAGGCTGCTTTGGGACTATCCTTGTTTTTTTACACTCAACCAATTTTTGTATCTGTATGCCAGTATTGTTTCTAGGAGATATTCAATTCCATACAACTTCATTTTCAAGTTATGAAATGGTAAGGCAATTTCTTGATGCAATGACTTTTGGATGTTGAGTGCATGCCTTCATTTGATGGTACTGGAAAGCACGTTGCCTAATAATTTTGGGTATGACATGATTATGAAAATGATAAGCAAATTCTCTGCATTCCAAAATAAAAAGAACAATCACATTGGCAGGATTTCTGTGTTTCTGAGGCTAATGCTTGCGTTTGTAAATGAACTTTTTGTAGCTAAGTAATCTTATGGTTCGCTTGTTTGACTTTCCTGCACGCATGGATCTGCAATTGTGTGTATAGAAAGAGTCTACAATTCGTTTGCTGAATTTCCAAGATATTGCATTTTCTTGTCCTATTTGGTCTGGAAAGTTGCATGGTGTAACCGTTGGTTCCTCAAATGAGAGGATTCTTTTCATGTTGACATGGGAACCTTGGTCCTGATGCCAGAATAAGTGATTTATCAAAATGGTATACATTGAGTTTGTCTATAGGGAGAGATTTATTTGGCCAAGCATCAACTTTACTTTGTCGACATAGGTCTCCTTTAG
>CATIWF010010139.1:0-10807 GCA_949630135.1 Balakata baccata | reverse complement strand
TAATTGTACATGATAAGAATCTCATTATCATGATCTCATCATGATTTCCTTCATGCTATGTTATGTATCAAGGACTTCATTAATCGATTTAAGATCACTATCAATTCATATAACAAATGAATACCAAATTAATGAAAATGGCATTTATCAATTGAATAAATATGTACAATAAGTGCAAAAAGTGATTTTCTTTAGAGCACTTCTCTAATAATCTCCCACTTGCACTAAAGCTAATCGCCTTTATATTGAATTCCATAAGCGAGTACATGAAAATCATATTTTCTTTGGGGAAGTGGCTTAGTTAGAGGATCAGCTATATTCTAATCTGTGGGCATTTTCTCTATTTTTACATCATTCCTACTAATGATTTCTCTAATCAAATGGTATCTTCTGAGTACATGTTTGGACTTTCGATGAGATCGTGGCTCCTTTGCTTTTACAATGGCTCCATTATTATCACAATACAATTGTATTAGACCATCAATGCTAGAAACCACTCCAAGTTCCATGATGAATTTCTTAATCCAAACCGTTTTCTTTACAGCTTCGAAAGCTACTATGTACTCTGCTTCAGTTGTGGAATCAGCATTTGTTTCTTATTTGGAACTCTTTTAAGTGACTGCTCCACCATTAAGTATGAATATATATCCTGACTAGGATTTTGAGTCATCCTTGTCAGATTAGAAGCTAGCATCAGTAAAACCGCTCACTATAAGGTCTCCATCTCCATATATTAAGAATACATCCTTAGTCCTTTTCAAGTACTTAAGGATATTCTTAACAGCTACCTAATGATCCTCACCTGGGTCCGACTGGTATCTACTTGTGACACTCAAAGCATATGATACATCGGGTCTTGTACATATCATAGCATACATGATTGATCCTATAGCCGAAGCATATGGAATCATACTCATGCATGTCCTCTCATCTTGTGTCTTTGAACACATATATTTTGAGAGAGTAATTCCATGGGTCATAGGAATATATCCTCTCTTAGACTGCTCCATACTAAACCTCTATAGCACCTTGTCTATGTATGTAGACTATGAAAGACCGAGCAATCTTTTATATCAATCTCTATAGATCCTTATCCCCAAAATGTAGACTACTTCTCCAAGATCTTTCATGGAGAAATTCTTAGATAACCAGATTTTGACCGATTGCAAGGTTGAGACATTGCTTCCCATTAGCAGTATGTCATCTACATACAACATAAGAAACACAATTGCGCTCCCACTAACCTTCTTATATACACAAGGCTCATCCAGATTTTGTGAGAAACTAAACTGTTTGATTGTCTCATCAAACTGGATATTCCAACTCTTGGATGCTTGTTTCAATCAATAAATGGATCTTTAAAGTTTGCATACCTTTTTACCATCTTTGGATATGAAGCCCTATGGCTCTATCATGTACACATCCTTGGTTAGGTTTCCATTAAGGAAAGCTGTCTTCATATCCATTTGCCATATCTCATAACCATAATGAGCAGCAATGGCTATGAGTATCCTTATGGATTTAAGCATAGCTACTGGACTAAAAGTTTCATCATAGTCAATTCCTTGTCTTTGACGATACCCTTTGGCTACCAGTCTAGCTTTATAGGTAACCACATTACCATCCATATCAGTTTTCTTCTTGAAAATCCATTTGCACCCTATGGGTTTTATCCCTTCGGGTGGGACAACCAAAGTCCATACTTAGTTTTCATACATGGAATCTATCTCTGACTTCATGGCTTGAAGCCATTTGCCAGATTCTGAACTATTCAGAACTTCTCCATACGTTGTAGGCTCATCATCTTCTATGAGCAATAAGTCATTATGTTAACTTATGAGGAATCCATATCTCTTTAGAATAGTGCATATCCTACTTGAGCAAAGAAGTTCTTGTGCTTTAGAAGGTTGAACTATTGTCTCATGTGTATGAGTAGTAAGCTCGGGTTCAGGCAGTTGATAAGTGTCTACTTGAGCATCTTCAACTTCCTCAAGTTCAATTTTGATCCCACTATCCTTTCTACGAAGAAACTCATTCTCTAAAAAGATAGCATGCCTTGAAACAAACACTTTTTGTTCCAAGGGGTGGTAGGATTGTTATTCATATGATGCTTTAGGATATCCCACAAACAAACATCGATCAGATTAAGCTTCTAGCTTATATGATATTGTCTGCTTCACATAAGTAGTACAACCTCAAACTCTCATGTAAGAAAGTGTGGGTCTTTTGTTATTCCACATCTCATATGGAGTAACATCAACTGACTTCAAACGGACTCCATTCAAAATATAAATGACAGTCTCTAATGCATGACTCCAAAATGATTTAGGTAGTTCTGCAAAGCTCATCATTGACCTTACCATATCCAACAAGGTTCGGTTTCTCCTTTCAGCCACTCTATTGTGTTCTGGCATGTAAGGTGGAGTCCACTGGGATAATATCCCATTATTCCTAAGATAGTCAAGAAACTCTTGGCTTAAGTATTCTCCACCCCGATCAGATCGAAGTGTTTTAATGCTTTTCCCAAGTTGTTTCTCTATTTCATTTCTGAATTCTTTGAACTTTTCAAAAGCTTCAGATTTGTATCTCATAAGATACACATATCCAAATCGTGAGTAGTCATCGATACAGGTAATGAAGTAGATGACACCACCTCTGGTATGTGTGGACATTGGACCACATACATCTGAATGTATTAAGTCTAATAGTCCATTAGCACGTTCACCCTTTCCTTTAAAGGGCAATTTTTTCATCTTAACCAACAAGCAAGATTCACATGTGTCATATGATTCATAATCAAATTACCCTAGACTACCACTCTTGTGTAGTTTAGCCATGCGCCTCTCACTTATATGGCCAAGGCGACAATGCCGTAAATAAGATGATTTCAACAAATCTTGTTTATGTCTCTTATTGTCTTTGATATTTAAAATTGGATTTGACATATCTAATATGTATATACCATTGCATAATGTACCACTACTATAAAGAATATCATTCAACATAATAGAACAATAGTTGTTACTAAAAGCCAAATGAAAACTATCTTTATTTAAACTAGAAATAGAAATTATGTTTTTAGTTAAAGCGGGTACATAAAAGCAATTGTCCAAATTTAAAATAAGTCCACTAGGGAGGGTCAATACATATGTTCCTACAGCTAATGCAATAACCCTTGCTCTATTTCCAACATGCAAGTCCGACTCTCCCTTATTGAGCTACTTATTATTCCTTAGGCCCTGCATATTAATGCATATGTGTGAGCCACAACCGGTATCTAATACCCATATATTAGAAATAGTATTAACCTCAATGACATAAATACGTGAAGTAGATGGGGCATCAGATGCCTTCTTCTTCAAGGACTCCAAGTAGGCTTGTAGTTCCTTTTCCAATGACCATCCTTGCCACTATGGAAGCAAGTCCCTTTTGGGATAGTCTCTTTGGCCTTCTTCTTGGCCATCCCTCCCTTAGGCTTTATGGACTTTTTCTTCTTCAGGTTCTTCTTCTTGGAACTAGAAGAGTTCATTAACATCACAGCCTTACTGTACTTCTTGACAGATGGATCAGCTGTCTTGAGCATGTTGATCAACTCAGGAATAGTGATGGATATCTGGTTCATCCTATAGTTAAGCACAAAATGTGCATAAGTGTCAGTCAAACCAGTTAGAATTAAGACAATATCCATCATAAAACCCAAGGTGGCCAACCTCTCAATATAGCCATTCATCTTTAATGCATATTGCACTTGAGATATCCCCTCTACCATCTTAGAGCGGAAGAGCAACCTTGAGATCTCAAACCTTTCAAATCGTGCTTGCTCATCAAATAGGTCTCTTAGATGGAAGACTATGGTGTGAGCATCCATAGCCTCGTGCTGCTTTTGCAACTCAGCCGACATAGTGGCAAGCATAAAACAACTTGCCATCTCACAGTCTTCAATATGCTTTTTATATGCCTTTTGAACATCTTTAGAAGTATCAGCAGCAAGGGGATTGGGAAGCCCTTCATCTAGGATATAACCTATTTTTCTCAGATTTGAGAACTATTCTCAAATTCCTAAGCCAGTCCAAGAAGTTAGGTCCAGTCAACTTATTTGACTCCATTAATGATTGCAAATTCACACTTGATCCCATAATGGTGATTCTAGCAACCTAGATATAAAAAGAGCATGTTAGAATGTACGTGAAAATTCATGATTATTAGGTCTTTAATAAATTGCATTATAAATTCCACTATTTTATTGCGAGTCCATATCCCTCACAATGAACCCGAGAGAACCTATATAGAAGTTCTCCTAGTGGGTTAATATCCAATTGGCTAAGAATGACTTTGAGGCAACTCAACAAATCATCCTTAGATTAGTTGGTAGGTATCTGATCCATACCAATTACATTTCCATGCAACTATCGAATCTTGTGCAATCAACTAATTGATATGTGCACACACATTGGGCTATCAGCTCTTGATATATGCACGTCTCATGTACACTTACCAATTTCGCCTCCAATACTCATTGATCTTGGCGCAAATCCAAATCAATGATATTGGTTAATTCCAACCTATTAATCATGAAATCTAATTTCAATGGTTCGAACATATTCTTATAGAGTGAGCTTGAGGCAACTGAACAACTCTAACTTTAGAAGAACTCTCATTCTCCCCACATTAATGGAAGACATAAGACATAATTGTTTATTTAGTGATGGATTTTGTTAAATTAGTCTCATCATGTTATTATTGCATTCTTTTATATATCATACATTCATCACATGGATATATAAAGATAGTTACATTAATTATATGGTATGATTATAGACATACTAAAATCAATCTCTTGAACCATAAAGAGATTGACTAGGTCTTACCTAGGTATATGCATCAATTACAACCCAAAAATAGAAATAAAATTCCTACTTCTAAGTCTTCTTGTTTATGGCACCATCTCCATTGCATCTCAATTCTTTCCTAATCCTATGTAATCTAATTACATATTTCAAATATAGAAAACCTCAATTTACATTTGAGGAGAGTAAAATGAGAAAAGAAATACATGAAAAAGAAGTAATAGACAGGGATACACAGACCCTATTTACCATAAAACAAAATCATGCATGCTCAATCACATTGGGCCTAAGTCCTTAATCATTCATCATGTCTTTCTATACGCCCCTAGCATGTATTCTATAATGCATAAAATTAAAATAAAATAGGTAGTGATAGTTTTGGATTACAAAATTGAACATCGATTCAACAATTGAACCGAATTGCCTACTTTTATTGTTTCGGTCAATTTAATTTTGTATGTCATTTTAATGTGGAATTTAATAATTAATCAAATTAAATTAAATTCTATATTTTCAGAATTAATTCACCTTAAAATCAAATTATTATGGTGTCAAAAATTAAACAATTTAATTTGAACATACATGTCACTTTATAGTCATACTAGATATGCCAATTACTCAACTTAAATTAATTCAAAATTAATTTCCAAAAATTTCCAGAATTTCCAGAACATCAAATCATCATTCTAAGCATCTTTAGGTCAGCTCAAGTCCATTGAAATAATTTTGACACAAGCCAAAATTATCAAGACAAACGAACCAACACATAAGACACTTAAAACGACCCATTTACCACCTAGAATTAATTTGAAAATTTAAATTGGAGCAAATTGATTTTGGCATGTATCTAACATCAAAATAACATATTTTTAATTATATAAAAAATATTTTAAGGTGCTGAAAATGAAAAATTCACATACAAAAAAATCAAACAAAACAGTCCCGCCGAGAGCCCAAAACAGTCTTGTTTCGGTGTTTGTTTGAAAAATTAATTAAAGTAATTTTTAATTAATTATTGGATATTTCCAGAGGCTTAAACACATTCTCAATGTGCCTAAATAATTTTTCCATAATCAAATTAAAAGAAAAATATGAATAGCCCAGCAATTAAGCCAAATAACATCACATGTTAATCAACAATGTAATTTTCAACAATTTTGTAATAAATTTGAAATTGATTATTTGAATCATATTCAAACCATTTTACAATCAATATAATCATTCTCAATCATCTCATGATCAGATCATAGAAAAAAAATATGTAAAATAAATACAAATTAATTTCAATTTTACAAATCAAAAGATCCAAAATCATCAAAACCATGTAATCCAATTGCACCTTAAATTAAAATTAATTTTAATGGGCACAAGAGGCTCTAATACTAATGAAGGGTTTTGAACATGTATCAAATACATGTTACACAGTGGAAAATAAAATTTTTTAAAATCTGAATCAAAGGATTCTACTTGTGTCAATTAAAACTAATTTAACAAAGCAAAATTCAGAAATTATACCTTTATAAATTTTTGATTTTCATCAACTTCTCACCTTGTTTGGTTGTCGCAAACCACAACAATTTAATCTAAGATTGTCTCTAACAATATCTACACGAAGAATAAAGAATGAAACTATTAGGGAGATGACTTGATCACACCTCAAAGTGCTAGCAATGATGTGTGTTCCTTTGAGAGAAAAATTAACTCTTTAATTTTTCCAAAATTTTTCTTCTCCCAAAAATTTCTTCTTATCTATTTTCTGTCTTTTGGGGTTTTTTAGATCCAAAACAATATCAGTTTCATAGAGCAAAAATTAAGAGCGGAGAAATGGGAGTTATATGGCTTAATGGCCAATAAATGGCCATTGTAAGCTGCTGCGCGCAGCCCTCATGCCTGCTAGGCTAGCGGGCCCGCACGGATCCATTAACTCCCAAACGATTTTTTTCAGCGATTTTGTCGCGAACCGACTCAAAATAATTATCTCATATTTTGGATCTCATCCAAAACCATTTTACTCAATCTTCACATCTCCAAAGCGTGTGACCCATTAGGTTCCCGGTTATGTTGGTCACTTAAATTATTAAATAATTTAAGCAAATCATGAGTGGTATCTAGCAACACATCATGATCCCCAATTGACCAAAAAGTCAGTGATTTGACTATGAACTTTTCCATAGACAACAATATATACAACTCGTCCTTTCACCATTCTATACCCTACTCGGTTCAGAGCATGAACTATGTGTCAGCTCCCGCTAGATTGACTACGTCACACCTAGCCCAAGTGATTTTAGATCTTGTCACTGAGACTCATTACTCAATTAGACATGTCACTAAAGACCATCTTCATGACATTTCCACTATGGCTAGAGATTCCCGAGTAATGATCCCAACAAGAGGTCGTGGGTATACACTTCCTCTATCAGGAGCAGTGAATCCTTTGTTAGCTACCCAATTACCTTCGAATACCTCAAGCTGTACCCAATCACCACCCCATGAGCAACCTCTATGAGGCAATAAGGAATGAAGTCAAAGCACAGAATCAATATCCAAGATATCCTTGAGTACCTCAAGTCTAAGGGTATAAGCACCATTGCTATGATGAGACTATCATTGACATTTGAATAGATAATCCATATGATTGTCTCATGGCAGGTCATCCAATATACTTGACTACTCTTAGCAAGCATCCACATGTTAACTTTGAACATCTCATGCTCATAGCTTATGACATCTACTGCTTGATCCAATCAAAGAGTATAACATGTGCTAGTCCATCCAGATCAACAATGTCCCATCTTGTTGATCCTATGACTACGGATAATTTAGATACTAACATAATTACACATGATTGGAATCTCATAATCATGATCCCATCATGATTTCCTTCATGCTATGTTTCATATCATAGACTTTCATTAATCAGTTTAAGATTTATATCAATTCATATGCAAATGAATACCAAATTCATAAAAATGCCTTTTATTAATCAAATAAACATGTACAATAAGTGCTAAAGATGATTGCCTTTAGAGTACTTCTCTAACAAAATAATTACTTACTAACCGGTGGAGAAAATGGAGGAACAAGTTAGAGGAACCCAGCCTCTAATCTATCCAAAACGTGCAGGTTGTATTCTTGATGAAAACACCCAAAAACCACAATTAAATCCTTGATAAACTAACCCAATTATGTTTTACTTGTGTTTAGGTGAAGGAGAATCAATGGAGATAGAGGGAGGAGGGTTTTAAAGGGTTTGCTGGTCGTTAGAAATGGTTAGGGTTCGAATAGAGGCTGAAAAAGACGTGAAATCACGTATTTATATCATGTAGTCTAGAGGCGAGTCCCGACCGGGAAAATGTGTGTCCCGAGTGGGAAACCGTTCCCAACCACAAGATGACCTTTCCTGAGCGAGATTCGATTATATCCACCAAAATATAATATAAGCCAGAATTGACCCATCTTATATTATTACTTTTAATTACCATAATACCCCTAAAAAATCTGCATAAATTCTAGGCCCTAAATTGTGGGCATTACTTCGATTCTTGTATATGAAGAATCTTATCTTGATCTTTATCAAGATGACCTTTTAAATAATGTGACCAAAACTGCTTGCATTGCGTCTTAGTCATCCAAACAATTTGGCCTCATCTCTACTCGCTCAATAGCATTAGAGGCGAATCATATGAAAGAGTCGATCTAAATCCATCAACATACTTAATTGAATTGTGCTAAATAGCATATACAATATACTCATTTAATTAAACATTCATAAATAAACTAATTAAATAAATATGTCTTTGACTTTATTATAAATAAAAAATGAGTGTTCTGTCAATATTTACAGATTATTCACATTCTAAATAAGCGAGGGATTTTACATGTCTAACAAATGCATCCCTAGTTATTGATTTGGTAAAAAGGATTTGCTACCATTTTACTCGTAGAAATGTGTTTCAGAACTATTTCCTTTTTTTCGATCATGTCTCTGATATAGTGATATCTAATATGGATATGTTTGTTCTTCCTATGATATTTCGAACCCTTAACATAGGCTAATGCAGCCATACCATCACAATATATTGTCATAGGTTCATATGCTATTTTAACAATTTCTAAGTGCAGCAAAAACCTTCTCAACCAAACTGTATCTTGTATAGCTAGAGAACAAACTATGTATTCAAATTCCATTATTGATAAAGCTATACAAGATTGCTTCTTGCTACTCCATGAAATTGTGCAATCATTTAGCAAGAATGCATATCCAGAAGTCGATTTGAGCTGATCAAGATCACCTCCCCAATCAACATCTATATAACTAATTAAGCACAAATCTTTCCCTTGGTAACACAAAATATAATTTGAAGTTCCTTTTAAATATCTTAAAATCTTCTTGACTGCTATCTAGTGTTTCGAACCTGGATTAGATTGAAATTTGCTCACTTGCCCTACGATGTAGTAAATGTTTGGACTTGTGCACACCATTGCATACATTAGACTACCAATTGCACTGGAATACAGTACTTTGGACATTCGTACTTTTTCATTAGTTGTTTCGAGACACATATCAAGACTAAGGTCCAAATTCCTTTCAATTGGGGTATCCATGGGCTTACTATCATGCATATGATAGCGCTCCAACATTTTCTTAATGTAGGTCTCCTGAGATGAACCCATAAGCCTTTTCGAGTGATTGCTAAGGATCTTAACGCTAAGCACATAGCTAGCCTCATCCATATCTTTCATTTTAAAGTTCGATGATTACCATTTCTTGGTAACATGAATCAACTTCTTATCATTTCTAGCTAACAATATGTTATCGACATATAAGGACAAAATTACGAAACCAATATTTGAACATACACATAATGATCTTCCTCCATCATTGCAAAGCCATCCTTTAATATAGCTTGATGAAATTTGAGGTTCCATTGTCTTGAAGCTTGCTTAAGACTATAAATGAATCTTTTGAGTATGCAAACTTTGCGCTCTTGTCCCTTAAGCTTGAGGCCTAAAGGTTGATCCATATAGATCTTTTCATCTAGTTCTCCATTGAGAAAATCAGTCTTAACATCCATTTGATATAATTCTAAGTCCAGTTATGCCACAATACCTAAAATGAGGCGAACTGACGAAAACCTAACAAGTGAGAATGTATCTTCATAGTTAATTCCCTCTTGTTATGTGTAACCCTTGGCTACTACTTAAGCTTTGTATCATTCAATTGCCCATCCGCCTTACGTTTAATTTCGAGAACCCATTTATGCTCAATGGTCTTATGACCTAGCGTTAAGTTAAATCAATTAAATCCTAGACTCAATTAGATTTCATCGAATCCATTTTCTCTTCCATAGCTTTAATCCATTCTCTTGCTTTAGAACCATAAAGAGCTTGTTGTATTGTTTTAAGATCTTTTTCATCTAGAGCAATCATGAAGCTTCCCCCTCAACTCAAATCGATGATGAGGAATTCTTTCATGATTACTATGTCAAGGTTGAGATTTTTCTTGATATTGCTCCATAAGGGCACAATCAATCAACATATCACTCCCACTAGCTTCAGGAAGAGCTTGATATTCCATAACATATTGCTCTGTAGGTGCTATATCAAGCATTCTTGCACTCCCACCTGTTTTAGGATTTTCCATTTCGTAAAGTCAGAATTCTCCATTTATCTCACCTCTTTTAAGGAAGTCTTCGTTTAAGAAAATGACATCCCGTGACTCAATTTTTGTTACTCTTCCTGTAACACCTTATACCTATGGATATCACTTATATTAACAATTCAGACATTATGTTCAATTATTTCAGTTATGAAGGTTGAAGCCAAATACACATTTACACACTATTACATATTTACTAATTTATACATATGCGGATAGACAACCCAAAATACAAATGTCATGTTCCTATACATATGTGCAATGCAAGGAGAGAGATTGGTGAGGCTCGGCCGGTGAC
>CATIWF010010113.1:0-50095 GCA_949630135.1 Balakata baccata | reverse complement strand
ATGGTCATGGTCATTCTGGTGGAAGTAACTGGTCCTTCCTTTCATGGTAACCTACTCTCACTTCTAGCATATGACATAATTCTGTTATAAATTCTTGACAAAGTTTCTTTCTTTATTTATTATTGCGTTTATCAGTTGATGATTTAATGTGGTATTATTGTTCTCTAGCATAAATGGAGTAGTCTCTTTCCTGCAAAATTCAATTGCTAGTGGCTTATTTCTCATTTTTAGGGACTTCAAATTGTGTGTATTGCTGCCCCGATATAGAACTACACTTCTAACTTCAGTTTTCAATTAGAATGATTTTAGTTTTGTAGCAAAGTTGGGGATGGCAATCCTTTAATTTATTTTATGTTGTCATATACTTGGCTATGGATACAATCGCAATTCGGTTTTGAAATCTATCCTACTCAAATTTTATATGATTTATGTTCTGATTGCATGCATATACAAGATCCTTAATGAAGACAAGCAACATCTCTTTGAGGATCGTATAGTCAGGCCAATGTCAGAAGAAAGAAATGCTTAATGTCCTTGCCCCTGTTCATCCTGCTCATTCAGTTATGGAATCAAAACAAAAATGAAATGGATGAAAACTTGGTGGGCTTGTGGGCAAGTAATGCGATGCAAATTCATAATATGTAACTTCAAATTAAAATAATTATTCAAATTAAAATAATTAGGTTATTTCTTAGACAGAAGATATTAAACTTGATTAATAATAATGAATTTGTTCATGAAATCTTTTAGATGTTTTATTTGAATTCTTATTCAAATTGTGGTCTGTTTGTCTCAATAGTCTTGTTAACTTGTTAGAAATTGAACTAAGTTCACAAGAATTAAAAGTAGGTGCTGGTTGGCCTTATGCTAATGGAACCTTGTTACCAAATTTTGGAGGCAAACCTTTATTCATTCTTTTCTGATTGTGGCATTAGTTGGTCAGAATTATAGAGGAAACTACAAAGAAGCATGTTGATTCCTCCTAGTTAACACATATGCTAGGATCATAGTTATCAAAGGCGCAAGGAGCACTAAGGCGCTAAGGGATCCTGGAGCTTAGACGCAGGCATGCGCCTAAGTGACATGAGGGGAAAAAATAAAAAATAATAAAAAAAATAATAAATTTATTTATAGCTTTACTCTTTGAGCCTTTACTAACTCCAATATCATCCAACTCTTCATCATCAACATAGGTATACACATCCACAAAATCCGGAATTGCAAGTCCTTCAAGATTAGATTCAATAGCTTTCTTTTCCATGCATTCTTTAATCTCTTGATGCACATGAGGTGGACATCTTGTACAAGCCGTAGTATTTCGAAATCCTCCCACAATATATTGCTTGGCATGATAAATACCTCCTTTTGTAACTTTGTCACAAAAGTTACAAATTATTGGTGTTATTTGATTTTTCCATTCGAACATACTTCCATCCTAGATCTTTTGATCTACTTATTAAAGTATTAGAAGCATTACTATTAGCTTCCATAATGCATTAACAAAGCTGAAAAAACAACATAAATTAAAGCAATAAGCAATAAAGCAACCAAATCAACGCAAAATCAGCAATAAATCAATATAAGGCTTATAAGCTAAGGCTGAAAAACCTAAAATTATAATAAAATCACTAAATCAGCAACCAAATCAACACAAAATCAGCAATAAATCAATATAAGCATAAAAATTTCAGACTTATTATTTTTGTAAATTATCAATGTAAGCATAATTGGCAACCAAATCAACACAAAATCATTTCCCCGTTTCATCTAAACCATTTAAGTCACAACTCACATGAAAATTGAAAGGTTCACAACTCACAAGAAAAAAGAAAAAGAGAAAAAGAAGAAGAAAGAAAAATTGAAAAAGAAAAGATTGATAAGAAAAAAAAAAGAGAATGATCAAGGAAAAAAGAACAAGAAAGTTAAGAAGTAATTCCCTGGTATTGGAGGCTGGATGGAATGGCTGCTGGACGGGACAGAACAGTGGGGCTGGATGGGACAGAACAGTGGGGCTGGACGGAACGCTGGTTGGAACTCGGAACAGCTGGACGAAAGTTGCTGGAGACAGGAGACTGACGAGATGGGGCTGGAGTCGCTGGACCTGGACTGGAGGCAGGAATAGGACTGAAATAGATTGATTTTTGCCTGCCCTAATTTTTTTTTTCGTTTTTATTGTTTGGAAATGTTTTTATCAGGTGTGGTAAGAACTATTGTTAGGCTTAATAGAATTTTTGATCAAAAGTCCAGATTTACTCATAACAAAAAACTAAAAAAAATTCAAAATATTTAAAAATATCACTCGGGCGCGCCTGTGGAGCACCTCAGGTGAGGCGCAAGGCACACGCCTTTTGGCTATCAAGGCGCTCAGGCATGCGCCTTTAACAACTATGGCTAGGATGCATACTATATATTTTTTGTAGCACAGTTTTACCAGTTATGGTCATGATTATGTTACTTTACTGTTGGATTATTATAGGGTAACATTTTAAAATTCTCCATTTTCCTATTAATTTTCCTTCATTAATATACTTGCAGTTAATCTTATTCATTTTGATAAATATAGTTTGTGCTAGTTGAAAAGAGGGGCTATTGATTCTCTCTTTCTTGTGGTTCAAGGAGGTGGGGGTTGGAGGTTTTGGAAGGAATTGGGTGTGTTCATTGTGCTTCTCTCTTCATATTGAAAGATTACTTGATTTTAGCATGCATGTTATTACAGGTATTTGACTCTTCTTGCCAAGTATCCTGTGATGACAAAAGCTCTGACTTCTGCTCTTTTGACTTTTATTGGGGATTTGGTCTGCCAGGTAGATTGTCCTTGATTGTGAGTGATGGATACTGTCAAATAAAATATTTCCTTCTCTTTGATATGTATTTACTTGTTGGGGTTTTCCTTGATGTCTTTCATTCATGCATTGATATATGCATGCATCTATTTTTATGGATTCATGTGTATTTCTATTTCTATATCTATCTGATTGCATATATAATCATTACTTTGTATGTAATGAAATTATTTAGTTTGGAGGATTTTGAGGAACGATCAAATTTCTAAAAATGATCATCCTATCAACTTGTAGAAGATAAACCCTTCTTGTGGCCGAAGCATACAGTGTGCTTGTAATAATATTCAGGCTGGGGATCTACCACGAGGGGTGTCATTTCAATTAAGGAGACACTAAATTAACCTTGCCAATTATATTCTACTATATATATGGGGTCTTGTATGCTTTGCTTTTTCTTTTATTTTTCTTCTTGCCTATGTTGTGTAATAGGAGCCCACAAAGGACACTTGTTTTTTTGTCATCAATTAAACATCTGCTGGCTGCTTGTTCTTGTTATGAAGAGGACACTTTTAAGCATGACTTTGCTAAATTTTGAATATTTGTTTGCTTCAGCTTGTTATTGACCAAGTTCCATCTCTAGACCTTAAAAGGACGTTTCTGTTTACTTTCTTGGGATTGGTACTGGTGGGTCCAACGTTGCATTTCTGGTAATGCTTTTATTATCTATATTCTGTTGTTCTCTTTTCAATTTAATAATAGATAGTTTATCAAGAGTGTGAAGAGTTTTGACCAATTTAAGTACGAGGAGTAAACAGGAGATCGCCTAGTAATTGTAGAGGAATGAAAAGATTCTTGAAAGAGCAGTAAAAATTGAATGATAAAAGACATGAGTGTTAAAATAATGATCTCCAAAAATTATTAACTTAGCCTAAGACATACTACTTAAGTTTTTTTTCCTACAGATCAACCAGCACCTTTTCTCTGTGTTTGTGTTGTAATTGATCCAATTATTGTCCACCTGTTCTTAGTGCTACATCATCTCTTCGTTACACCTTTCTCAATTTTGTTTCTTTTTTGGTCATAATTTTGGTGTATATGCCTATGACACTACTCATAGTGTGCTTAGGAAAAACACTCCTGCATTTAGAAATCCCTTCCTTGATTTTTGTTGGCTTAACTTGATTTTTCTTAGGTATCTGTATTTGAGTAGACTGGTAACATTGCCTGGAGCATCAGGGGCATTTTTGCGCCTTCTACTCGATCAGGTGAATGTTAAATTTTTCGGATTTGATCCTTACAGTTTGCATATCTGAACAGTTGAGATACCCTATTACAGCTTCCCTTTGAATTGATTGTGGTTAATTAAATTGCAGTTCCTTTTTTCTCCTATATTCATTGGAGTTTTCTTGTCTACATTGGTGACCCTTGAAGGAAGGCCTGAGCAAGTTGTACCCAAACTTCAACAGGTAGTGTGAAATATCTTACTTCTTTTATTGTTTCTGTTTTTTCCATATTTGTATAACCTTACTTTTTCTTTTGCTTTTATTTTTTCCATAATTGTATAACCTTTGAAAGCAGTTGGGCGAGAAGATATGTTTATCACTATTTCTCTCTAATATCAGCTTCTACATATGTAGGAATGGTTTTCTGCTGTCCTTGCAAACTGGCAACTGTGGATACCCTTTCAATTTCTCAATTTCCGATTTGTACCCCAACAATTTCAGGTCTGAACTAAATGGTGTATTTGTTTATAAATCATATTTGGCATAATATATTCTGAGATCTGGCATCCTATAGATGTTCTGACAGTCTGAAACCAAATTTGATTTAATTTTAACATAGAAATATTCTAGGTGGAAAATCTCTATGTGAATGTTTCAATATGCATAAGCAATACATTAGACAAATTGGTGGAGGCTGACTATGAGTTGGCAACTTTTGTACAGAGCTAGATACTGATTTACAAAGGTCAGTAAATGATTGCCCATGTCCCAAAAGCTGGAAGCTCTAGCTAATCCAGAGAGAAGCAATTCCTCTTGTTTGATGTCCTGTTTCATTCCTCATTGAAATCTGAAATAGTGAGAGGATTTGAAGCAATTTCTTGTTTTCTACACAAGTGCAATTCATCTCAAAGATGTTTGTTTTTACCCTTAATTGGTCCTGTTACTGCAGACAAATTCCTCATAATTATGTGTAAATTACCTCCACTTCTATCATTCAATATCCTCAGATTTGTTGTGAATGTCAGCACTAAGACAGCTAAACCATAAAATAGCTAATTGGCTAATGTTGTGAAGCCTAATTTATCCTTAATCGGTATCACAAGTGGACATAATATGTAACAAAATCTGTAGGCTTGTTTCATTGAAGTTAAGGTTGTTGGTCATTCTTAGACTCAAATCAGTCGAGCATTTTTATGATTGGTGCAATTTACATGTACTGCATTTATTTAGATGACAATGCTATTGTATTTTAATGTTCAGATTCAGATCTACATTTTAAAATGATTTCACTCTATTGCTTTTTACTGCCCAACTTTGATTCTTGAGAACATTGTTTCAGGTTCTTGCTGCTAATGCTATTGCTTTAGTTTGGAACGTCATTCTCTCTTTCAAAGCACACAAAGAGGTTCTCGCAAAATAGGTATGTCTAATTTTCAAAGAAACCTCTCAGCATTCCACGATATGACAATAATTGAAAAAACAATGAAAAATTAGTTACTGCATACTTTCTGTCTATCATATCTAAATGTGTGTGTTTTTTTTTATTTATTTATTTATTTTTTCATTTGGAATATGTCAAATATACCATAGAAGAGGGTATAAGACGTGTACTCTTAGCCTTTTGGTGTTCAGTGATTAGCCTATGCAACAGAGATAGTCCTTTCCTCGGCACAAGTCTCAAATGCCCTCTAGATCCCAACTGATGTGAGTTTTAGACCTCCCATTGGAATCCAAGTTTTATTAATCAGGCCGTCCCCTGAGGACTAGAATTCTCACAACTAAAGCTATCCAGAAAATAATTTTTAGGCATTGAGAAGCCACCGAGTTTCATATCTCCAAGTTATTTTGGAAATAGGCCATAGGATGCATACAACTGCTCACTAAAACTTTCTTAGCCTTTGGTTCATAACTGATATTATAGAGGAGAATCATTGATGCAGACAAATTGGAGCGCAAGAGAATGCAAATTTTAAGAATTGAGAATAACTAGAAATATGATCTTGACTTCATACAGTGTTTATTTGGTACATAATTGAGCCGTTTTCTTGTCGTTTTTAAATTTGGTTGGAATGTTTGTGCAAATTGCCATTATCAACGAGTCAGTGACTGCCTGTTCCAAACACCTTCCTTTCTACTTCCTATCTTCCTCTCACTATTGCTCATTGAAGTTGTACTGGACCAAAAGCATTTAATTTAAGGGCTGATTTGGATGAGCTTCTTTGATGTCTAATTAACAGATACTCGAAATCATCTTATGACAAATTTTAGCTACTCATATTTCAACATTTAAATAGACATTTTTGAAAAAACAAAAGTAACAGATTAGATTTAAAATTTCTTTGCCACAAAACACATGTAAGAAAATGGAATCCAGTTCCATGGCCAGTCATGACATAAATGCTGAATGTGCAGGTTAATGCAATTGAGTTAAGTTCAGTGGACTTGTCTGCTGCTGGATCAGGGATGAGCAACAACCACATAATTGAGAAAATTTCCATATTTAAGTGGTTTTTTAGCGAAAGGACGTTACTCAAAAATTTCCATATAATTGAGAAAATTTCCACATAATTGGGGAACAGTTACTATGTTTGTTTAGTTGTATAGAAATGATGGTATGTTGGTGACCAAAGTTCACTGTGAACAAGAAAATGAATTGGAGAACTGGAAAATTCATATCAAGACGCTTGTTTGTTTCTCCTTTTCTATTGAGCTAGTGCCTAAACTAGCTTAGAGATGAAAATTTTACAACTAAAACCTGGACTTTCAAAAATTTCACAATTATATTTCGTTCTACAAAAATTTTATTTAAATTATATAATTTTTTGATTTTGTAACAAATACAGCGTAAGTCTCGCAAAACCACATTTCGATCTTAGCTGGCATGTTATCTAGACAATTCATGCGCTTCGAATCTAGTTGACATATCATCTGACATATCATTTCGATAGTCTGTGTCATTTGGACAATCTATATAAGCACTATCTAGATTCGGAGAGTGGTTTTGTGATACCGAGATTAAATTTGTTATTAAAGTGAAAGTTAATAAAATTTTAATAAAATTTTTGGAGAACGAGATATAGTTGTAAAATTTTTGAAAGTTCAGAATTTTTATTTTATTTTGTAATTTTTCCTATTTTTTATGTTACATAACTTTTTGATAATCCAAGAAAACGGTATGGAAAAGTTCCGTGCTATTTTCCTTTTTTGCTAAAATAATGCAAAAGATTTGGGAAAAAGAATTAAGATTCCAATTTTATTGTCATTAGTTAAACAAAAAAAAAAGCTATTTTAATTTTTTGTTAAATAAATAAAAAATAAGATGATAATTTTTTTTTATATAGGTGATACGTTAGCATTTTGAAATAGCAGGATGTTAATCAAACTTTCACCTACAAAAATAATAATAAATCATAATAGTTGAATCTTTAATCTTTTAACCTTCTAATCCTGCATATGACCTTTGTTCTTTAACCTCCTATATTTTCTCACTTCAAAATTCGATAATGTTTGAACATTTTCATACACTGGGAAGAAAAAAGCGTTCATATTTTTACATTTAAGGTACCTATAAAATTCAATTCAAAATTTTAGCATCTAAAAGCTATTAAAAAAAAGTGTATATATATTAAATATTTTACATTTCTTGCCTTCATTTCTACCCATTTGGATTGAAAGATTTTAAAATCCATGTGATTCATAAAATCCATGAATTAAGAAATTTATGAATTTTAAAAATTTCATCGTTTTGTTTGACTATAAAATCTATAGATTAATAATGCAATTATTTTTATATTTATATTTGGTTTAATGAACACAATCCATATATTTCACAATTAATTTCCAATTTTATCTTTTATTAAATATTGATGATTTATTATTAATTAAGCAGATATAATCAATTCCACTATATAGTTAAAAAAAATTTTAAAAAGAAAATTGGTTATTTTAAAATAAAAAAAATAAAAAAAAGTTATTATATGTTATAATATTTAATTACATTAGTAAAAATATTTTTTATTAATAATAATAATAATAATAATAATAATAATAATAATAATAAAGCAATTAGTTGAAATTAAAAAGAAAATATTTTTATTTTTTTAGGAATAAGTATATTTTTAGAATATTATTAATTTATTAGGAATAATCTTAGAATTAAAAAATCTGACAATAATCTTTCATTGATCAAAATCCATGAATTTTGAACTTTTCTACCTAAGAGGTGGAACTTAAATCCTTAAAAAATGAAAGATTTCGATGGATGAGAGATTTTTTAAAATTTATGGATTTTAATATTTTTTAAGTAGTTAAATGATATATTTGATATAAATTTATGAATTATTCAAAATCTTTTATTTGAAATCTCTCAAATGAATGATTTTAAACAATTCATAGATTTATGTCAAATTCATCGTTTGACTACTTAAAAAATATCAAAATCGATGAATTTTGAAAAATTTATCATTCACTCAACATTCTTCATTTTCGAAGGATTTGATTTCCCACATTCTAAATAAACAAGTTCAAAATCTATGAATTTTAATCAATTGGAAATTATTGCCAAATTTTTTTACTTCAAGATTATTCCTAATAAATTAATAATATTCCAAAACTATCATTAAACCTAAAAAATAAAAATCAAATTTCTTTCAATTTCAAGTAATTGCTTTATTGTTATTATTATTATTAAAAAATAATTTTTAGCAATATAATTAAACATTATTACATATGATAACTTTATTTTTTTTAATTTTTCAACACTTGAAATAACTATTTTTTTTTAAATTTTTGAATATATAATGAAATTGATTATATTTACTTAATAATAAATTATCAATATTTAATAAATAATAAAATTTAAAATTATTTGTTAAATCCATAAATTGTAATTATTGAACTAAACATAAATATAAGAATAATTATATCATCAATTCATAAATTGTATAATCAAATTAAAATATGACATTTTTAGAATCCATGAATTTTAAAATCCTTTAATCCAATTGGTGTCCAAGGATTTTCCATTAATTTATTGAAAATTGTGGTGTGCAGCTTTCCCTCCTAAAATAGACTACTTTCTTTTTAACCTTTAAGAGGAACATTGATTAGTGCCTGGAGATGATTACCAAAACAAATGAATCTCATATTTAGGTTCTCCACAACAATCAGACTATAAACATGACAAGTTGTGCACATCATATTCTGTTGAGGTAGCAAAATGAAAAATCAACATCATCCAAACCTACAGATCATAAGCCCTAGCGAAATATGCACAAGCAAGAAATGACTTACCAAATAAGAAAGTGCAATTACAATAACAGCTTGCAAGGTCAACACCTGTAAGACTCGATCATTTTTAAACCAGGCTTTCAGACTGGCAGACTTTCAAGGTTCCAAACCATTCACTCCAAGCCATTTTTCTCTAAGGGAGGTGCTGATTTATGATCACAAAACATACAAGAATCGATGTCTTCTTTGAGAAAATATCAAAATTCTTAGTCAAATGGCCATCCTGAGTACCCCATATGGTGGTTATTTTCATGTAGAGTTGAACTGCTTCCAGTATTCCCATCATGGTTAGAGCTAGAACTAGAAGAGCGGAATGGCCATAGATATGAAAATGGATTCCGTCTACCTTCCCTGGTATTCTCTCTTCCATTGTAGTTGTTGTTTCTGCTCCGAGAGCTTGAGCTTTGGTGACCACGGCTGCTACTTGATCCTTGTGGTGATAGCTCCTGACGACAAACTGGGCATGAGTTATGCAGAACTAACCAAGGAACTATGCAATCTGAATGGTATATGTGATTACATGGCATCTGCCTTGCTTCACTGCCCAGCTCAAACATATCTTTGCAGACAGGACAGTGTGAATCAGAACGAAGATGCTTCTGAGTGATCTTAATAGTTGGCATTGCATTGATCGATGAGCTTGATGCCGGGGGAGGCCCACGTCTATCATTAGCTGCAAGCTGTTCAAATAATTCTTCCAGTCCAGGGCCTATAAAATAATCACCAGCATCACCTCGTGTAAAAGCAATTCCCGGAGTCCCAGCAAAAAGAGCTTCAAACCCACCACCTCCAGACAATCTAAAGGGAATTTGGCCACCAAAAATCAACAGAGGACCAAATCCTGGACTATGCTCAGGAAGTAAGCCTGATCTCACTCTGGTGTCATAGCTTCTGTCTGCTGATTGCTGCCTCATAAAGGCTGATAACGCTTCCATAAGTCCAACCCTCTGGTCACGATCATCATCACTGTCCAATCCAAGAAAATCAAGTGGACTGAATTGCACCATATCATCAAGTTCTTGAACAAAACCTCCACTACAATAGAGGCAAACTGCATCCTGCCCTCGCAGACGAACTGGCTGTCTGCACCTGTAACACCAATGGGTATTTCTGCCACTTGACATCCTCACTTCTTCCTCCACAAAATCTAAAAACAGTAGACCAAACTCTAGCTACCAGAAGTCAAGCTTCAAACTGTTATTAATAACATACTGATAATCAATCTGTGAAGAGATGTATCAATATATACTCTTTATCAGCAATTGAAAAAATTTGACAGGAATTTTAAATAAATCTTCAAAGCTATTAATTGATTTTCCTGGAGTAGTTAAAGAATTAGATAAAAACATTCCAGCTAACTATCAATTGAGTCATAATCCACATTATGCAAGTTATACCAGCTCTTCTTGTGATGCAGATATGATATATCTAAAGCATAATAAACTAGAATAATTTCCAAGATTCTATCAAGATCAATTTATACCTCTTGTCAGTAATTAAAAAAAAATTGACAGGAAAAAAAATAAATCTGCACAGCCATTAATTAATTTTCCTGGATTTATTTAAAAATTAAGTAAAAAACTCCAGCTCAGTATAATTTGACTCAAAATCAAGACAATGCAAGTTAAACCAGCTCTTCTTATGATGTAGATATGATATTTCTGAAGCATAATGAACCAGAACAATGCCTAAGATTCTCTGAAGAAATTTATCAAAAGCATATAACACAGACAGCCTCTTTTAGGAGTATTGAAGAAATAAAGACAGAAACCTGACTGCATGCTTGCACATAAACACACTTCTTTACCCCAATGTTTATATGATGACTTGATCCATGAATCAACTAAGAATTTTGGTCCATCAAGTTGGGGGAGATAGAGAGAGAGAGAGAGAGAGAGAGGAAAAGTATTGCAACATGTAAGATTGCAGTCAACAGTCAACAACCAGTGGATCCGCCTTTTCTCTAAAAAACATATAAACAACTGGTTGCACATTCCTAAAACAGCCCCTGCTGACTCAGACGTCAACAATGAATAACTGAGTAAGTGGTAACAAGTCTGGCAGCAAAATATATTCATTCTTCATCAATGAAACTATAAATAACACCAACACAAGTTCTTCAATCCTATTTTCAAACATTCCAAAAACAAATCACTCATAACCTCAATGAGCCTTTTCTTCCTAAAAATCAAACTAAATTAACTTTTCAACCTTGATCATATTTGGAGCGCTTCATCAAGATTCAAGGCCCAAATAATACTGATTACTGAGATTGCGATATAAATTTATAATAACCAACCAGAGGAATAAAAACAAATATGAGAAACTAAAAATACTGAAGACCCAAATAACACTGAGATTGCAATATAAATTTCTTTAGTTCCACATCACGTTATCCTACAAAGTTCCAGATTTATATAGACGAATAAGCACACACATATTAAAACAGCCAAATAAACCTTCAGGAAAATGAAACCAACTAATACTGAAGGTCAAATACGAAAGTTAAGCATGGGAAAAGCAGCTTTAAAAAAAAAAGGAAAAAAACAAAACTAGATATCCGCAACGATCATACAGTTGGATACGAATCTTTTGATTTAACTTCTATAAGAACATAAATTTTAAAAAGGAAACACATATTAAGCGCGATTTAGAAAATGACTTGTTGCTTAATTTTCCCTTCAAAACCAGAATAACTATAACAAAAAATAACTCAATTTCAATTCATTTTATTCTCAAACTCAATCTGCAAGAAAATAAAAAATAATAAATGAGGATTATGAACAGGTAACACAGATCAGAGTGCAATAAAATTTTGGAAAAGAGAAGAATCGACGCCGCTATTGAAGTGAAACAATGGAGTTTTACCTGGAGGAGAACGGAATTGGGAAAGAGAGGGGTGGATCTGAGAACCGATATAGTGTTACAGTAAGAGAGAGAAAACACAGTGGGGAGTGGAAACCCTAAGACTGAGACTTCTAGGGGAAGATGGTAGAGTATAAACCGATGTGATTTATCCTAAAATACACGTGGTGCGTACCGCGCCACCGAGCCTTTGTAATTGAACTTATCAAGTTTTTTTTTTAAAAAATAAACAAGGCATATCATTCTCTTGATAAAGAAATGTAATTACCAAACCAAGTCGGGTTTATTATTGAACTAGCTGTATTTATACATGTCAACTTTATTTTAATTAAAATTTGTTTTATGATTAAAATATAAAGTATTTAAAAAAATAAAAATAAATAATATAATTGAATCAATTTTATGATATAACTGTTTTGGCAGTAATAGTTAAAAAAAATAGCCGTTATTATAGTTTTTTTAATTAATTTATATTATATAACATATATATAATATTTAGATAATCATGGACAGATATTAATTTCCAACATTTTTTATCTCATCGTCGTCAATCAAGCTTCAAATAATTTGTCAAATGAATAAAATATGATGAATCACTTATGCATTTAGTTGTTTATTAATTAAATTAATAATATATTGAAAATAATTTTTAATTCATAATTATAAAATTATTATTTTTTCATATGATTAGAAATAAAGAAAAAGTTATAAATTTTTTTAATATACGGAATTAGTCCGATTAAAGTTAAGAAAATTTTAATAATAATGAAAATAATAATAACAATAAATAAAGTAATATATATATATATATACATTTATTATTAAATTATATCTAAATTATTATTGAACTATTTTTTGTTACTTTCCAAAATTTTGTATGAATTTTGTTTATTTTTTTCACTTATTTTATAACCATTCTTAATTTGTCAGTAAATTGTAGTATTATGTAAAGATTCAATACAAATTAGAATTCTAGAAAAATACGAGAGAGAATCTATATACAAATTGATCACGATTCTGTTACTTCACGGAAAGATATTGAAATTGCATTGCATTGCATAATTATTTTGAATTTTCAGACATGAAACATCTAAGAACTTACTGTTAATTTATATTGAATATATATATATACACACTTTTACCATTTTGTTTGAGCATATGTATTTCTTCAAGAATTACGTCAAAGTTTTTCTTAGAGTAATATTTTAATATTTTTCATAATAAAATAAAATGCTAAACTGGCCAAAATCTTCTTTATAATTTTTTTTTTCAAAAATTCTGTTGGAACTTAGAAGTGCTCAACAATCCAAATAATATAAAATATTATGGAACAATGAGATATAACTGTTTTTCTATTTTATTTTCCTCCAATTTTCTAAATATATGGATTTAGTATTAACATTTAACACTAAAGAAAATATGGATGCCTTCTTTTTTTTTTTTAATTAACATTGGGAGCCCTGGGAAGTAATTTTTTTTCATGTTTAGAGTATTATTTCTCGAGGAAATGACACACATTCCCCAATTTAAAAATTTTTTTCTAATTATATGTAAACTTTTTTGTTTTTACATTACCACCGTTTGTGTTTCAAAATTTTACTTTTTCCCCTTCTATGAACATCAGTGACCCACTCCTTATCGGACTCATGGCTTCGAACTTCCCCTAGGGACAAACTCCTAACTACCTCCCCTTTAATCGTTGAATTGCTCTTTAGAAATAGTTCCGTATTTTTTTTTCTTTTTAATTTATTTGAAGAATCGAACAAACAAAAGATGATGATGATGGTAGTGGTCTTTGAGGAAGAACTAGACATAAATAAAGAAAGGAAAGAAGAAGTGTTACCTGCAAAAATAAAAATGTTATAATGCGAGCATGCTAGGAAATTAAAATATTTCTAAATTAAAATGAGATTTGCGTCTTGACTTCTAATCAATTGACTATGAATCCCTAGGTTTTCTTGATAGTACACATAAACTTAATTGCTAATAAAATAATGACAGTGAATAAAAAATGTTGATAGTGATGCAAATTGAGCTGGTAAGCAATGAAAATAAATTGAATAGGGACAAGTGCTAGAGAAAATAAATTCGCTTATGAAAGTATTGTTGATTAATTATAGCAATCTAAACAAAAATTATAGAGACTAGAGCTAAGATTGATGCTATTTGAACTTGAATTTGAGAGATTGTCTGTGTTTGTTGAGTGGTTGTTTGAGTTGTTGGTTGGTTGTCCCTTTCCTCTGTAGTTGTTTCTTCTTTTATAGCACTAGGGCCGAAAAAATAATTGTTGGTCATGATATTAGAGAGGTGCCCTAAAGGCAATCACATTAGGCACTTAATGCATACATACATATAGGCATTCTTGCATTATATTGGTATTCATGCATATATGATTTGATATAGATCTTAAACCTAATGATATAGTCCATGATGTATAACACAACATGAAGGAAATCTTGATGAGATAATGATGGTAAGATTCCTATCATGTTTAAATGTATTTATATCTAAATTATCCCTAGTCATAGGATTAACAAGATGAGACATTGTTAATCCCGATAAACTAGTACATGTTATACTTCTTGATTAGATTAAGTAGTTGATCTCATAAACTATAGACATAAGATGTTTAAAGTTAACATGCGGATGCTTGCTAAGTATAGCCAAGTACATTAGATGACCTACCATGAGACAATCACATGGATTATCTATTCATATGTCAGTGATAGTCTCATCATAGAAATGGTGCAAGTATCCTTAGACTTGAGGTGCTCAAGGTTATCTTGGATACTGATTCTATACTTTGACTTCATTCCTTATTGCCTCTTAGAGGTCACTCTTAGGGAAGTTATTGGGTATAGCTTGAGGTATTCGAACGTAGTTGAGTAATAAGAGATTCACCACTTCTGATAGAAGGAGAGTATACCTGTGGCTTCTTGTGGAGAGCATTACTTAGAAATCCTTGCGCGAGGTGGACATGTCTTAAAGATGGTCTTCAAGGACATATCTTATTAGAGTAATGAGTCTCATGGATAAGAAAGTAACATCACTTGGACTAGTTGTGACGTAGTCAGTTTAGTGCTACTCAGTTTAGTGGAATTTGCCACGTTATCCATACTCTGAACCAAGTGGGTAAAGTGAGGTGAAAGGATAAATTGCACTGATAATTGTTCTATGGAAGGGTTCAAGTCAGACCACTGACCTTTTCGGTCAATTGAGGGTCATGATGTGTGGCTAGACACCGCTCTTGACTTGCTCAATATTAAATGATAAATTGAGTAGCCAACATAACCGGGAACCTATTAGGTCACACACATAGAAGAGTGTCATAAAAGAATAAAATGGGTCTTGAATTTAATTCAAGTTTAAGAGAGAAAATTTGGATTGGACGGTTTTGCGGACGTGGAAAAGTTTTCTAGACACAAAAAAGTTTCCTATATGCAAAAGGCATCATGAGCATGAGATACTCAATGTGAGCAAGGAAGAGGGCTAGGCTAGAGGTACGCTGCAAGCCCACACAGCCTACACTGTGAGCTAGGGGCCTGTGCTGCACACTGTGGGCCTGCCAGCGCGCAGGCAGCAGGCCCATGCAGCTAACATCCTATCGATTGGGTTCTCCTTGTCCAAATTGGACTCCCTCATATGTATCCTATTTGGAATTGGATTCCTTATGCCCTAGGGCAAATAAAATACATATAAAAGGGATTTTAAGGCAAAAAATACAACAACCCACATTAGAGAAAATTAATTTAGAATTAATTCTTCTTCTTCTTCTTCTGTCTTAAATATTCAACCATACTAGCACTTTGGTTGTTTGTTCACCCATTGCCATAACCGGTTCTCCTTCATCCTTTTCATATGGATATCGATAGAGACATCTAAGTTAGGATGTTGCTGGTTTGCTACAATCCAACAAGAAGAAACAATGTCACAACATAGAGAAGATAAAAAATAAAACAAGGTAATCATCTTCATCCAAGTAGTTGGTACATCCGATTTTAATATAAATAAGATGATCCATTGATTCTAGGATTTCTAAATTTTCAATTTTCCACTGTGCTATGCATGTGATGCATGTTAGAAACCTAACACATGATCCCCACATCTCTACCACTTTCTCTAATTGTCAATAGTGCACCACATTCCCAGAAGTTATATCCACATTTTTCTCCCTAGTCTGCCACCTTTCTCCAACTGCTCCTATTCTCCAGGATTTCAATTTTTACCACTTCTACCAAGTAATTGATGCCAAGCTAAGTAACTGACTCCTCATGGATATGGACTCTAATAACTTATATATATTTTGGGTTTTAATTTTTATCATAGGTTTGGCCTTTACCTAAATAGACCTATGACAAAAATATACTGTAAACAATTGCCCCTTGCATACAGTATGGCTATGGACTATAACTGTATGGATATAAATTTCTAAAACTCTCTAAGCCTTCTATTCTCTAGACTTTGCAGGGGATCTAAAAATAGAAAAACTATAATTTTTTTACAAATCCCTTTTCATTTTTCAAAAACCAAAAGGCTGTCATCTTTTTCAACCTGTCATACTTTAAAAAAAAAAAAACCATCAACCCCACTTTCCATTTTTCAGCTAAGAGGGCTTCAAAAGCAAAGGAAACCCGACTTCTACAACTATTGAGGAAGCCCAACCTTCATCAAAGCTCGAACCACTAAGAACACCGAGAGCTCCACCATACCGCACTAAACCATGTAAGACTCACTCATTTTCAAGCACCACCAATGAGAACAGTGCCTAGCTGCTCAACCTAAGCTAGAAATGATGAAGCGCAACCACCTCACAATCCGAAGGCCACTAAAAACCCATGATAGAAACCCACCGAGATTATTGCTTTGTCTTCGCCCTCTAGATTGTGCACTCTAGCTACCCTGGCCATCGACAATTGCTATTCCTCTATTGCCCAGGGAACTTGAGTTCCACCGACTGCCGCTGCCTAAAAATCACTAACCCCAAGGCCAAAGAGACCTATAGCAAGGTAGACGCCTTTTCCATTATCAAGTAATTATTTGAAAAATCACTGTGATTTCTTTCACTATGGATTGCTGAAACTTGTGATGAAATTTGACTAAATGTGGCTTGTGCTATCTTTCTCTTATGTTTCTATCTATACTCTTGCAACACACAACTCTCAAATTGCCTCTGTAATTAGACTTCCTATTGAAAAATTTTATCCCCAAGTTTACATTAGAAGGAAATTCACAGGTAATTCCAACTTTATAGCTTTCTTAATATGCTTTAAGTTTGGCATGTGATAGGAATAGTGTTTTCTTTGTAGGGAAATTCTTTCTAAATTAGCTTGAGATGGATTTTGGCCCGAAAATAGTTAATTTGGCCTAGGGAATGGGTATGATAAGACTTTTTTTTGTAGCAATAGAGATAAATTTGCCTGATGCTTATTTAGTCTCTAGGTTGAAATGAATGTGCCATAGCCTGAAACTTGCAAATGATAGCTTTCTTAAGTAATGGGTGATGAAAGAAAATATTTTGGCTTGAATCACAGTGGGGAATTCGGCGTAGGAAAAGTTTAGAATTCATTGTATCTTGCTGATGACTAGTGAGTATTTATTATAGAGAATGTTGCAATGCAACTGCTGAAGTGAAACCGTTGTTGGTGAGTGCAAACATCAGCTATTGGTGAGAGCTACTGGTGATAGCATCAGCTATTGGTGAGAGCTACTAGTGATAGCATCAGCTACAGCACAACACCAGCTCTCTAATAACACAACACTAGCACTAGCTCTTTAGCAACAACAACTCTCTAGCAACACATCACTGGCACCAGCTCTCCAGCTCCTCAGCTACAACTCCTCAGCAACACATCAAGGTAATTCCTCTCTTTTGTTTGATATCGATCATAAGCTGGTTTACCCCTTTAACTATTATTGTTGCTTGTTATGGCTCAAGGAGTAGGCTTGATGTGTCTGCTATATTGAATTGATCATAGAAATCACTGAACACTTGCACATAATGTAATACATGTTGGGTTTTGAGGATGAATCATATTCAAAAAGGCAGCGGAAATAAAAATTTTCAAAACCCGAATTAAAGGATTCTACTTGTTCCATTAAAACTAATTGAATCAAAATCATAGTTAGAAATTATACCTTTAATTTCTTGAACTAATTCTTCAAATTTCCTTCTTGTTGGATTGTAGCAAACCACAACAATCCAATCTCAGATTGTCTCTAATGATAATCCACATGGAAATTAAAGAAAGAAACCACAAGGGTAATGGTTTGAACAAAAACAATGTGCTAGCATTGTGTATGTTCTTTGAGAGAAATTCTAAGAAAATTAACTATTAATTTTCTATGATGGCTCATCAGTTTTTCTTGTGAAAAATACTATTTATAGGTGTTTCTAAACACCTTAGGGTTGGAAAAATTACCAAAATAGATTTAGGGGCCAATTTGGTATTTTTGGCCAAATTGGACAAATTTAGGCCAAATCTACCAATAACTGTGTGCTGGGCTTGCCCAGCGCACAGGCACTAGCCTGCCACGGGCTAGCTATGGGCCCGTGACACTTATGAACAATTTTTTTTGATTTTTTTTTTCTTGTGATCCCATCACAATCTGACCATAAATAATTCTCTCATATATTTGGATCTCATCCAATACCATTTTACTCATTCTTTACACCTCCAATGTGTTAGAGAAGTGCTCTAAAGGAAATCACCTTTAGCACTTATTGTACATGTTTATTTGATTAATAACAGGCATTTTTATTAATTTGGTATTCATTTGCATAAGAAATGATATAGATCTTAAACTAATTAATGAAAGTCCATGATATGAAACATAGCATGAAGGAAATCATGATGAGATTATGATAATGAGATTCCTATTATGTGTAATTATGTTAGTATCTAAATTATCCCTAGTCATAGGAACAACATGATGGGACATTGTTGATCCGGATAGACTAGCACATGTTATACTTCTTGATTGGATCAAGAAGTAGATCTCATAATCTATGAGCATGAGATGTTCAAAGTTAACATGTGGATGCTTGCTAAGAGTAGTCAAGTACATTGGATGACCAGCTATGAGACAATCATATGGATTATCTATTCAAATGGCATTGATAGTCTCATCATAGCAATGGTGCATGTATCCTTATACTTGAGGTACTCAAGGATATCTTGGATACTGATTTTGTGCTTTGACTCCATTCCTTATTACCTCATAGAGGTCGCTCATAGGGTGGCGATTGGGTATGGCTTAAGGTATTCGAAGGTAATTGGGTAGCCAATAGATGATTCAGTGCTCCTGATAGAGGGAGAGTATACCCACAGCCTCTTGTTGGGATCATTACTCGGAAATCTCTGGCCAGAGTGGAACTGTCATGAAGATAGTCTTCAGTGACATGTCTAATTGAGTAATGAGTCTCAGTAACAAGATCTAAAATCACTTGGGCTAGGTGTGACGTAGTTAGTCTAGCGGGAGCTGACACATAGTCCATGTTCTGAACCGAGTGGGGTATAGAATGGTGAAAGGACGAGTTGCACATATTGTTGTCTATGGAAAGGTTCGTAGTCAAACCACTGACTTTCCGGTCAATTGGGAATCATGATGTGTTGCTAGATACCGCTCATGATTTGCTTAAATTATTTGATAATTTAAGTAGCCAACATAACCGGGAACCTAATGGGTCACATGCTTTGGAGATGTAAAGAATGAGTAAAATTGCTTAGGATGAGATCCAAAATATGAGAAAATTATTTTGAGTCGGTTCGCGATAAGATCGCGGGAAAAAAATTGTTCGGGGGGTCAACGGGCCCGCACGGGCCCGCGCAGGCCAGCTGGGCCTGCCCAGTAGGCCCAGCGCGCAGCAGCACGCCGATTCCCCACATGAGACTATAAATGGCCAAAATTGGGCATGGCACTATTTATGCCTCTTCACTTTCTCCTCCTCTCAATTTTGCTCAACTTTTCTGATTTTCTTTTGGATCTAAAAGACCCCAAAAGACAGAAAATAGACAAAGAAAAATTTTTGGGAGAAGAAAAATTTTTGGAGACAACAAGAATATTAAAGAGTTTAATTTTCTTATCATATGAACATACACCATTGCTAGCACTTTGAGGTATGTTCAAGCCATCTCCCTAGTGGTTTCATCCTCTCATCTTCACGTGGATATTGTTAGAGACAATCCTAGGTTGGATTGTTGTGGTTTGCTACAAACCAACAAGGTGAGAAGTTGAAGAAAAATCAAGAAATTATAAAGGTATAAATTCTGAATTTTCTTTGGTTAAATTAGTTTTAATTGGCACATAAAAATCCTTTGATTCGGGTTTTGAAAATTTTTATTTTCCGCTGCGTTATATGTATGTGATATATGATCAAAACCCTTCAGAATGAGCCACAATGGGTTCCTAAAAAGAATATTGATCCTCTTCCTCAACCAGTCTGTATGTTCCAAACTGCTGGAGATGATTTTTCCTCATTACAAGAAAGCATGGTAGACCTAGTAAAAAATATCAGAAGGACTCCATACATTCATTCCCCTATACCTGACCCTCAAAGCAACCTCGGGATATCACAGTTGGAGAATTGGTGTTTAATTGCCAAACAGAGAATGAGAATTCTACTTTGAGAAGAATTGAAACTAAAGTAGGTAAGGTTTCAACCAAAGTTAATCTGGTTGAGTCCTCTATGATGAATCAGTTCAATCTTTAACAAGAGTTCATGCTCAAGCTTCAAAAATAGATAATGAATCTTCATAATGAACTGAAGCAGATGATCGTAAACCAAGTTTCTGGTCTAACCTTTCAATAGAAATACGAAAAAATTACCAAGTTAAAACAATAGTTGTCTCAAGTGGAAAAAGATATATAAGTCAAAACTCCTTTTAATCCTATACTACCTTTACCATAAATTACTATATCTTTTACCCCTGTTAATCCTACTGTTGACCCAACCATTTTTCAATATGAAAACTCCCAAAAGATACTTCGAGCCTAACTTCATAAACCTAAACTCCCAAAGAAGAAGCAGACCACTTATGCTCCTCTTAAACCTACTTATACTACAACCTCATCCTTCATACCTTCTCACAGACCTGACAAAGAACCTGAATCCTAGCCACCTAGCCAATTCTCTCCAGATTTCCAAGATCATTTCCAATATTTGGTTTAAGATCCTTCTCAAGAAGAATTTTATACCTAAGTCCATCTTGGTAATACCACCTCTGATAACGTGCAGGATACTTTAGATTTAGTTCTTGAGTCTAACACAGATTCCTCATCATTTCCCTCTATTGAGACTATTACTTCTTTTGCAAGTACAACTAAATCTACTACCATAGTTCCATCCATAAAAATGGTGGGCCTAGCTGATCCGCTTGAACCAGTCTCCACTGGTTTTTCTATAGCTGCAGACCCCGCATAAGCTCATTTTATAAAGCTCTCTGAAGATGATGAAACTATTTGTCTTACAACTCCTCCATAGGAAAATAAATCTAAGTTTGTCAATGGTCCATGATTTTCAATAGATGATATTCCTTATCATCAAAGGCCTAACTGCCTTTTGGAAATGTTAGCATAGATGGAGACGAAGCAATAAGCTGGAGTTTCTATTCATGAAATTCTTCAAAAATTTACCACTAGATTCGTTGGCTGTTTGAAAGAATGGTAGTTACGACTTCCTGAGTATAATAAGATGCAGTTTCACCAAATTTCTTCTCTTGTTAATGCATTGTGACATGTTAAGAATGAATTTGTTGGTAGTTCTACTGATCTTATTGAAACCGTTAGAATGGAGTTCTTCCAGCTTTGGTGTTGTTCTTTAAAAAGGAAAGATCTGGAAACTCATTACCAAAGAGTTTGTTCTAGATACTATTAACTCGGCATAGGAGATGTTAATATGAAGCAACAATTTATCTCCTCTGTACTAGAATAATTAGGAGATGCAACTCTTAGATATTTTCACAAACAATGAATTATTTTGAGGGATTTATCTTTAGCTCAAATCTATTAGAAGATGCTTATGGTCTTAAAAGAACTTTGTGCAATAAGAAAACAAATAAAGGAAGCTCTTCATTAAAGCAATAAAAAAGGGATGGATTTCTTATGTCGAAGACTACATCTCTAGATTAAGTGTGCCAATACAAAAAACTGTGACTACAAATATTGTAAGAAAAAAAACATTTAAAAAAATACAAACAGTCTTATTCTTTTTCTCATCCATCTCAGAGAAAGAAGAAATTTAAGTTATTAAGAAGAAAACAAAAAAAGGCACAAGCAGACGGATCATTGTTATCTTTATGGAAATAATGGGCATTTTGCAAAACAATGTCATAATCGGCCTAAACAAGTAATCCAACTTATTCAATAGATTCATAGTGCTTATGATATGGATCTTGAAGAAGTTGCTATTGAATCCCTACTTTATAAAGAAGATAATTTATTCCCTAATTCTTTCATAGGAATCAAAAATGAAAATAATGATTATGACACTGAAGAAAGCTTTCAGATTGAGCTTGGTTCGCCATGTCTCATTGGATCTATTTCCCACAAATCCAAAAAATAACTTGTTTCTTCCTGTTTGGTCCAGCTCTTTGCCAGTAAATATGAAAAGCCCATTAAAGTCATTGCTTTCGTAAACACTAGGGCTTATAGAATTATAGCCAAACCGAAACTCTTTCTGGATCACTTCTGGAAAGCCCATACCTAACTCTTCAAAGCTATTGATGGGGATTATTTCTACATATACCTCATAACTGTCAAACCTATCAAAATCCAATTCTTGCCTAACTATTATGTTTGGAACCATGTTTTGGGCTCGACCTTACCTAAAAAAGATATTTTAATTGGGTTTGATGTTATCAGCTAACTTTCTTGATTGTCCATTGAGAGTCAAGGTTTAAGATCAAATAAATGGTTTATTCCTTATACCTCTGCACCAAACTTGTTTATAGTCTCTTTGGTGGTCTATTTTGATGATTTCAAAGCCCAACTCATTCAAAACAGTTGTGTTGAAAGTCATATAGACTTTGTTCTTAAGTGTTCTAGTCCACTATGGACTCGTCCTGAATTTTTCATTTCCCTACCTTTTAAACAAAATGAAAACATCAATCCAACCAAGGCAACTTATCTTGGTATGGATCCAGAAGATCAAACCTTGGCGGTTCAAAAATGTTCTCAATTGTTGCAACAGGAATTGATTGAATCACTAAGTTAGATTGGATATGTCAAGCTTTTTATGTCAATAAATGGTCTGAACAAGTTCGGGGAAAGAAACAACTTGTGATTGATTATAAACCATTCAATTATTTTTCTCAAAGACGATAAGTTTCCTTTGCCCAAGATATCTTCTTTGATGACATTCCTCAAAGATGTCAAGATTTTCTCTAAATTTGATCTCAAGTCTGGCTTCTGGCAATTTGGCATTCATCTTGAGGAAAGATACAAAACAACCTTCTGTATTCTCAATCACCATTACCAGTGGACAATTATGCCATTTGGATTGAAAGTGGCCTCTTCACTCTTTCAGAAAGCAATGACATGTATCTATGAGCCTATCCTATCTTCTGCATTGATCTACATTGATGATATCTTTCTCTTTTCTAAAGATGAGACAACACATTATCAATTATTATAGAAGTTTATGGATCTCAGTGCTCAATATGAGATTATGTTGTCAAAGAAAAAGATGCATATTGGCAGACAATAAATAGACTTTCTTGGCATCACCTTAAAGATGACATTTTTCAGCCATGTCCTCATATAGGCCAAGAATTACTACAATTTCCTGACACTGACTTTTCAGTAAAGTAGATTCGCCAATTTCTTGGTATGGCCAGTTATGCCAAGAACTTTATTCCTTAGTTCACTCAACATGCTTATCCTTTACAACAATTATTGAAAAAAAGGCCACCACCTTGAACAGATGTACAAACCCAAACTGTAAAGAAATAAAAGAAGATATGTTCGAATCTCCCACCTTTATACATACAACAAGTGGACAAAGGATCATTCACATATATGCAAGTGATGAATATTGGAGGGCCATCCTTTTGGAAGAAAAAGTAGGAACCAAACAAATTTGCATTTATGCCAGTGGCAGATTCAATGACTCTAAGTGCCATTATCACTCAACCTTTAAGGAAACCTTAGTAGTGAATAATGAAATTAATAAATTTGAATTCCACCTCATTGGACATGACTTTCTTGTTCTTATGGACTGTTCTTCATTCCCGAAAATTCTTGAGTTCAAAGGAAAGCAGGTCCTATATTCTCAGCTGTTAAGTTGGAGTGAATGGTTTTCGAAGTTCTCCTTCTCTGTTCAACATATAAAAGGAGACCAAAACTTTATCCCAGATTTATTATCAAGACCATTCCAAAAATATAAACCTCTTCACTTGATATCATCTATTAAAATTGTCTCATTGATCTATATGGCAGGTAATCCCAATACCATGGTTGATCATAAATACCCAACAGGTTGGTCTTTCACAAAAGCTATGACTAAAGAGGAGCAAACATAAAAAATATTGATAGCCCAATACTTAGCTATTAGATAATATGGGAAGACTTACATCCTCCTTAAGATATTCAATCCTCAATATCCTTTTATATAAGTGTTCAAAATTCCTATTGAAGGTCTGTTCCCAGAGCATAATCTCCATATATTATGGTACCCATGTTCTATGCATTTTATGACCTTTGAATTTTGTCATCTCATATGGTATAATCTTTTGGCTGCCTAAGCACTACCAGAAATTTCTCTTAAGTTCTTAAGCTAGTTTTGCCTCTTGGATATTTTGAAACAATTTTTCTTTAAGGTTCTTTATGACAACTGGAATGTTGATATCCAAGCCAAGGAAGTTCACACTATTGTATTCCTTAAATGGTATCAACAATATGCTAGTCAAACTCACATAGTTTATGAACAACTTGACATGTTTATATCTCTACTTGTTGTCTCGTATTGTGGATTAGGTGATACTGTGTGTGGGTGGAATTTTCTACCTTGTCAATTATGTTTTGGTTGTCAATCTTTCTTCCTAAAGAAATCAAGCATATCACTTAAAAAAGGAGAAGTAAATTTCACAAATCTCCCACCATTTATTATTAATATACAATATTGTCTTCTATTTTTTTATTATAATGTTTAATAGATTGTGGGTTACACAATATAAAATAACAATTTTTTTATATATACCATAAACGCATTAAATTTCTACTAATATTAGTAAATGAAAACGAAAGAATTCAAACTTGAAACTTCTCGCATTATTACAAGTAAAAATAATACTACAATTATCCATTAATTGGCTTATTGTCTTCCATTTTTAATTTGTAGTACTATATACAATAACCTATCAAACTCTCTCTCTCTCTTTTATTTATTTTTATAACCCTATCCAACTCATTGTTAAGATAAAAATTTGCATGTGCAGAATCTAGACCAAACCAACAAAAAATATTATGTAAATTATTTTCGTTATACAATACTTTTCTTATTGATTTATTTATATAAACTCGGTTTATATAAAATTTTTTTGAATTTTTTGAATTTTTCAAAACTTGTAATTTAATATTTACTTTTTAAAATAAAATGGTATTTAAATATTTACTTATTACTATAATTTGACATTTTCTTTAATAAAATAATGTTACTTTAATGTGTCAATTTTTATAAATATTTGATTACTTATAAAAGAATTCAAAATTTTAATTGGACCAATAAAATCACCTAATCATAAAAATCGCATCCCATATCCGGTCCGGTTTCAGCAATTTTGGTACGAACCGAACCGAAGCAAAGCAAAGCACTGCCCGGCCCTTTTTTTCTCCTTTTCTTTTGTGTCCATCTTTCTCTTTAAAACGTCGTAGTTTCATAGGAACCCTAGCTTTTGTTTTTATTTATTTATTTTTTTACTTTAGGCTCTTCCCTCTCGTTTATTCTTTGTTTCTTCTACTCGTTCCTTATCTCCGCCAATTCGTCCGTCATCAAAGAACTGTTCACCTAATTTTGCGTCTTCCTCAGCCGTAGATACACTTTTTTTCTCGGACATTCCGGTGATTTTTCCAGTCACGCCCCACCGCCGGCCGGAAAGGTAGAACCTTTACACATGTGAATTTTCCTATAAATAGTATTTATTACTCAAAAGCTTGCATTATTATATAATTAGTTACGTTTTAATTCCTTTAGTTAAAAAAAAAAAAGTGTTGTATTGAAATATTGTTTAATTGTGTAAACGAGTAGAATGGAATTACCTCACCTGCACATATTTTTTTTTTATTTTCTTTGCGATTTGTGAGAATTTGTTGTAGACTCTGGCAAATTCTTAGTCTGAGACACTGGAAACTAAATTGCCTCAAATTCATTGTTGCCCCATATTTTTTGATTTTTTTCATGTCAATTTTGAAGCTCTCCGCATAATGAGAACTTCACTGTTCATTCGAAATGAGTATGCTGCTTGCTAATAATTTCTCAAAACTTGTCAGCAGCTTGCTTCAGGTTGTTCACTCTTCAGGTGCTTTTCCGTTCATTTCACCTCCTTCATTGTGGCACCGGCCAACCTAGCTTTAATTTAATATATAATTGCTCTTACTTCTTTCTATGGAGCAGAAGTTAGAGGTGAGAAGCTGAGATGTATGCAAGGATAATCCGTGGTAGACATAAAAAATGGGGTTCTTCTTATATGCTACCCAAACTCCTGAAACGGCCAAACTGCCAGGATGATGTTCTTGTTCGATCTTTTAGCCATTTCACAAAGGTGGGTGGCCAGTATTCCAATGTTAGCCTCATTAATAATTACTTATTAGGTTCAGTTGCATCGCATGGCATTGCTGGAGGAAAAATTAATTTTTCTGAGTTGCGGGGAAGGCATATTTTACGGTTGAGTACTATTCAATTATGCTTCTATAGTTCAGAAGGTGATGGGAGGAATGCCAGTGAGGATAAACAAGCATCTATAAAAGATGGGGTCAACTGTGATAATAAAAAGACTCGGATGCACATATCTAAACAAGAAGCAATTCAGTCTGATGCGCATGCTCGACTTGCAGAACAAGATCAAAAGGAATGGCTTAATAATGAGAATCTTGCTATTGAAAGTAAAAAGAAGGAATCTCCTTTTCTCACAAGACGGGAAAGATTTAAAAATGAATTTTTACGGAGGGTTGTCCCATGGGAGAGAATACATGTTTCTTGGGAAACTTTTCCTTATTATATTAAGTAATACCTTGTTCTCTTCTCCTTCTTTTTTTATTCTTTAAATACTTTGGTTTTACAATTCCTATACATTAGCTTAATTTGAAAAGATTAAATTATGCTTTTTGCTATCTTCTAGTGAGCACACCAAAACTGTTTTGGTGGAATGTGTTGCTTCTCATTTGAAACATAAGAAATGCACTGTTTCCTATGGGGCTCGTTTGTCTTCTTCAAGTGGAAGAATACTGCTTCAAAGTGCCCCAGGTTTGTAACTTACTATCCATTCTGTAACATGTTTTTCTGGATTACTATTTTATTAAAGTATGATACATTCATCTTTAAAGTAAATTATCTTATGATATAATCAGTTTTACAATGATGTGATATCCAGGTACTGAGCTTTATCGTGAGAGAATAGTCAAGGCACTTGCACGGGATCTGCAAGTTCCCTTACTGGTGCTTGATAGCAGTGTTCTTGCTCCTTATGTAAGATTAAGATAGTTCAGAAAATTTTCTGAACTTGAGACGTTTTCTGTATTTTTTGTGCTCTCATTGATGTTTTGTTAATGATTTTATTGATTTTGGTGCAGGATTTTGGTGATGATTGCTCATCGGAATGTGAATCAGATGATAGCACAGAATCTGGGGAGGAATGTACCTCAGAGTCAGAGGCTGAGGATGAAAATGATGCAATTAATGAAGAGGAATGGACAAGCAGTGTTGAGTCAAAAACTGATTGTAGTGATGATGATGTAGTCGATGCAGAGGCAACTGCTGAAGCTGCTCTTAAAAAGCTAATTCCCTACAACCTTGAAGACTTTGCAAAGGTTTGTTTTTTGATTCATATGTTCTGCAATAAAATGTGGAAATAATACCACACCAACCTTTAAAATTCTCTTCCTATTTGAATCTTAGAAGGTGAATTATGAAGCAAATAATGTGGCTATATTATCCATGTCAACTGGCTTAACATTTACAACTTGCACCATCGTAAATGATGAGATATTATACTTTTTCTCATGTCAATGCCAACATGTATTGTTTTAGTGTTGATATTATCAACCATACGTAGGAACTCTTGAATAAAAATAGTTGATCAAAATATTTCCATAGCCAGCATAGGACAATTAGATTTTCCTATTTATAAATGAATTGGTTTAAAGCAGCTTATGATTTAACCAAGTGAATTTAGGATTACTTAAAGCTATTAATGAACCTAAACATGCATATATTTATTGAGTTTGAGGTGATAGGTGAGGCGTTTGACTAGACAAAAAGTGAGGTGATAGCTGAATAAAAAGAAAAGAAATCCAAAGCTATGTTTGTGGGTGTGCAGGTGTTGACAAGGATATAATGCCTTTTTTGGGTTCATTTCATTTCTTTTAAGGAAGAGCATTTTTGAGATAGGGTTGGTGGAGAGTTCTTTTGGTAGATGAGAACGCAATAAGCTTAGTGCTGCTGAGATTCAGGAATTGGAAATAAAATTAGATAAATTGTTCAGTTTTTCATAAGACAGATATGGGAATCTTGGTAAATTATGTTCTTTTTTCTTGTACATCTTTCTATTTGTCATTATGGTGTGTGTATATATATATGTCACTATGCATATAAAGGTTACCACATTTAACTTTATTATTAAAAAATTACTTGCCTTTAATTGATTCAGTCCTTAAGCTATAGGAGCTTAATATCCAGCCAAATCCTAGCAGAATGTTGATGTGAAGTTCATCATGGTCTTTTTAAATGTTTTTTTAATATCATAGGTCACATTAACAAATTTAACACTATGTTTGGGATGAGAGAAATGATAAAGAGAGGCAAAAATTTTTTCAAGATAAGGAATGACTTCACTTGTTCTGCAACCTGCTCCTGTGTTGGACAGTAAGGTTTTATGTTTGTTTGATGTTTTAATAATACAAAACATTCTCAATCTACTGATATGATGGGTTGAAATCAGAGGTTTTGAGGGTTTTGGAAAGTTTTAATTAAACCCTCAAAAACCATACCCTTGAAAAACCATTACTCTCCCAACCAACTTGTGAAGGTTTGAAAATTTTTAGAACCTCTCCATCCATACAACCTGAGATTGGGTAGTGAGAGAGAGGGAATTTCAAAACTTTGTTGTCCCTTAGATTGAGAAGAGAGAGAAGTGGCCTCTATAACCATGAAAATGGTAGAAAAAGTTCAAAAAGGTTGTCACATCAATTTCAAAAAAATTTGGTTAGAATTAAGTTGAAGTTATTTTGTTCTTACACTAGTTATGGTTAGGTGAACAGTGAGTAAGAAATTAAAAATTTTAATGGCGTTCTTGAGCATTTAATGGCTAAGGTACTATTTGAGGTAAGAGCTTTTGTTTTGCCTAGTGCTTTCCGTATGATGAATGCTAGTGGCCTATTGCTTCGCATGATGACCCACATAATGCAGACACTTTAATATGAGTTGTTAAATTACTGAAGACTGGCAAATTTATCCTTATTTTAATAATTAAACAGAAACTCCTGCATGCATATAAAAAGGTTACTTGTGACAGTATATGGAGACAATTAAAGTAATCTTAAACCTATATCTTGGTTGCTTGTCCAATATTTCCATCCCTGTTTCCCTTACAACAACCAGTTTTTAGCATTGCATTTTTTCCTTTTGAATGCTGATCTCTTTAGGTGCTGTCTTACTGTTGAAGTGGGCCAGATTCAGATGCAATTGTCTGATGGCTAAATTTTGAGTGATCTGTCCACAATATATATATATATATAATTTTTCTAGAAATAAAGAAGAGGAAGAAAAAATGACGAAGAAAGTTTGATGTTAAAATTGATACATGTTACTTCTCTCCCTTTTTATGTTTTAAAATTGCCTCTCCCAAGAATGCATGTAAAATGTGTGCTTATTTGTTTATTTAAATTGACGACTAATGTCTTTCAAATTTTCTATCCATTTTGCCTAAAAAATAATAAAGCTGATTTCTTCATACTTCCTAAAAATAATAGTAGATTGCCTTATTATTTCCTCAAAATGAAAAAGTCTGAGAGTTTCTCTGCCCATTTTCTTTCAAGAAAAATGAAGTTGGTATCCCATTCTTCTCTAGCACTTTGACATTATAGTATGTTTTATCTTCTAGTACTTGGAAGAGTTCTTGCATTCGAGATTTTCCAGTAGTTGTAATTTGTAATGAATTGTAATATATAATCTAACTTATGATTCTGGAATTACTTATGTGGCAGAGAGTCTCTGGAGAATCTGATAGTTCCAAGGAAACTTCAACGCCTGAGGTTGCTGAGCCTTCTGATACCTCCAAAAGGCCACTTAAGAAAGGTGACATATCTTGTCTACATTGTATTTAGCATTTCTTTTCTTGTATTTTCCATTTTAGAACTTTAATCTAATTGTTACTATGTTTCATTTTTTGGCCCTTTTGTCTCCTACATTTTAGTTATTTTGGTCTTTTTAATTTCTCTCTAACAAAATGTTTAAGGCTTTCATAAACATGGCAAATGGTTTCATGATTATGATTCTCTCTCTTCTTTTTTCTCAATTGAAATTCAAAGATCTTGAATAATGCTTATGTATCCGTATCTTTCTACGACACCTTATTGGAATTTCATAATGTTTTACTTGAATGGAACATTGTGTTTATATCTGCTGCTTGTATAGTGTTCTGCTAGCTAGGTTTTAGCTTAAAGGCAATATGTATCATTTGCATGCACATGCAAGGAGTGTCATATATCTTGATTGTTCCTTTGTTCCTCTTTACTAGATTGGGCATATTTAAACTATAGATTACAGATTTATTTCCTATTCTATAATATATGAATAGCTGCAAAGATCTTGGCATTTTTATAGCATATTTCCAGTGGCAATTTTGCTATTAATGTGAGTGGTTGCGTGCTTGAACTGGATGTAAAAGTATGCTGATCAGAAGGTATTTGTATAGTGGTCTTGATGGAGGTGTCAATTTAATTAAGGTGATGTTGATGTTTGACTTTGAAAATCCCAGTCCTTGCATTGCATGATGAAAATTTAGGTTGGTTATTTTCTTTAAATTCATTTTCATATTTTAGGCACAAGTATTCAATGGATCGATTGTTACTCTTTTGATGTCATTGTTTGCTTTCAATCCATTATTTGTGTTCTTGATTCATTGTCTTTCACCAGGGGATCGGGTGAAGTATATAGGGCATTCTACACATGTTGAAGCCGATGGCAGGTATTTTAGCCCCATTTTTGGATATATAAGATTAAGCATGTCAGTTGTAGTTTATTGCATTTGAAATATAGAATTAATTTATTTTTGAGGAAGCAAGATGTCATAACCAGTGTCCTTTCTCACTCCAATGATATCTGGTATGGGATAAGGAATTTAAAATTTTTATAAATCTGGAAACCTATGGTCTCTTGTTTTGAATGAAATTGAGTGTAATCTTCCTAGTGAAATGTCAAGAAGTAAACTTTATTGCAGAGTTAATTTCACCCATCATCCCTCAACTTAGCACCTAATGACTTGGTTGTCCCTGAACTTCAATTTGCCATTGAAAAGTCATCAAAATTTTTATCTTGTAACAAAGAAGTACCCTAACTGGCAGGTCAGCATGCCACATGGCATTAAATTTGCTTTTTTGGAAATTATCATATGGCTTTAAACCTAATTTCATATTAAATCAGAAAAAGAAAATCCAATTCATTTTTTTTCCAATGTCTCCCTTATTTCCTCTTCTTCTCTACTGATACTTGATCTCTCTCCACCACCACTCCATCACTTGCTGCTCTCTCCTCCTCTCCACTTTCCTCCCTTCCTCTCACCATTTCCGACACTACTTGAACCACCATAACTGACAGCATTTTCATGGACTTCCACGGAAGACTTTCTTCCTCCACGGTTGTTTCCCGTGGGGCTATACTCAAGATCACTCTTCTTTCTGCTATTACTGTCACTTTTTTTTTCCCTCCTATTCAATTATGGGTTGTGTTTTTGTTCGATTAAAAACTTTGGATGATGGTTTTGTTTTTTTGTAATCTACTACTGAGTTTTTTTTGTGGTTGTTTGGTAAGGGGTGTTGGGTAAATTTGAGGTTTCTATTGAGCAATAGTTGTACTGTGATAACAAATTGAAATTAATAGCATAATACAATTAAAATTAATAGCAGAATACAATTTCCTCCCTTCTACTCTTTTTCTTTTTATCATTTTTTTCTCACTATTTTCCTATAGATTTCCTCCCCTTTCTTTCTAAATTCATCACTTTTCTCTTCTTTTCTTGTTCATGGTGAAGGGCTTTTTTCAATTGAACTGAAACAACTAGTTTTGGATATCCAATACAAAACCAATCGTGATCTTAACCAGATTTTGGCCTTACTAATTGGATGGTTTTTGAAAGGGAAACAGTTAATGAAAATAAGAAGGAAAATATCGGGTGGAGGGGCTAAATATGTGGTTTTGGTGAAATAAGTTCTATAAGATAGATTATGCCTTCAAGATGATTATGGAAATGACTGTAAGAACTGCAAATTAACCATATTTATTTTATCTTCAGTTTGGATAGGTTCATAGATATTTAGAAGGATAGAAAACGAGGAATAGAGAGAAAGTGGATATTGAAATGGAACTTCATTTTTTTTTTCTCTCTCCATTTACATTTAGTTTAATGTCATATACTGACCTGGCAAAGAAAACCGGTGCAACTTTCTATTGCTGGTTAGAGAGGCTCCTTTGTTACAAGCTGAAAATTTTGATGATCTTTTAGTGACAAATTGGAGTTTTGGGACAATTAAGTGATTAGGGGCTAAGTTGAGGGATGAAGGGTGAAATTAACCCCTTTGTTGCATGTGGTTTTTTGGATTTGATATATTAAATTATATTGGGTGGTTGTTACTGGCTGAATGGGACAAGGCCTGCTGGCTGTAGAGATGCATTGATAAATTGTTGTATGGCTTTTGATACACTTGTGCATACATATTGTGCTACTTATAGATATAACTCCATGCATGTATTGTTTTTGCTTTATTTTATTTCTTTATCAAGTGGTTTGAATTTTGCATGCATAGTCAGGATAAAGCTTCTCTTTTCTGTTTCTTTTGGGGAGCCTGTGCTGCACTGGGAGCTTGCAGATGTGGTTTCACGTTTGGAACAAGATGATTCTAACCTATTAATCATTTTGATATTGAAAATTTTGAGTGGCAATTATATAATTATGAGTCTAGTCCATGGTCCATTTTTACAAATAATTTTGCATTACCTTATCCCTACATAAACTTTGACATCACATGATCAAATTGAGCAAGATACTGACACCTGATGGTCTGAAAAATGCTTGTTCCATTATGCGTGGAAGGTGGGTTGGTAAGTTGTCTGATGTTTAGATGTACACATAATGACATAAATGCCAATTAGTCTTGGCATTCTACTGGAACCACATTTGTTCTTGGTGCTTCATTTTCTGTTTGAGAATCTGTAGGTGGGTCCTCACTCCTTTCTTGGTGCTGGTGGTCATATTGTGTTGTGGATTAGTTTTCAATATGATTGGAATTATACAGTTTAGAGATCCACAAAAACATGGGTGGTTCTTGCCTTCCATTGTCCCTTTGCTTGAGATTTTAAATGAAGTCTCTAGTCTGATCCTCTCTAGTGGATGTCTATGGATATAACTTATTTGTAAAGGTTAAATAGAAGTTCAAGTGCTATGTCCAATAAACACAAGATTCATCATCCAGCAATTCATGGTACCGTATGATGGATAAGTATTTGGGAATTGGGATAATATATATTGGTCTTTGTTTTCAGAGCCTTTATGTTTGACAATTTATAGTACTGTTTTTCCTTACTGGTTAGGAAAAATTATGAGTCCAACCAAAAGTGCCATATGTGACAACAAAATGATACAGTTTTTATTTTCCAACAGATGTCAAATCAAATTGTATGTAAAACTATTGAATGACTCACCAAAACATGCATTTTTCCCTTATTTAGGCATTTTTATATAGCATCTAGGAGAGTAATAATTTGTAAATGTTCAAAAGTGTATTCCATCTTGGAAATGATGTTTGCTGAATTAGAGAAAGCTTATTATTATCAGATTTTGGAATGGAGTCACTTATTTAGAGACTTATAAAAGGTGTTGAACGATATTTATGAAGGGGAAGTTGTTAATGTTCACATTACGAGGTTGTCACTAGAGTGTTATGTATTATAATTGGAAAATCAATCTAAGCACTTCTCATGTTGCTCATGATGAATTAACAAAGGATAAAAGGACACATGGAGTTGGTGTTTACTGATGATATGGTACAAATGGAAAACTTGACTAGTGGTCGACGAGCTTGAGATGTAGAGGATTGTCTTGGATTCTAGGTTTCCAAGTATAGTAAAATTGAACTGGATTATATGCATTACAGAAGGATAATAATCCTTTTCTTTCTCTCTATGATTTTATCCGTGAGAGTGATAATTTACTTTGACCAGGCTATCTAGATTTTAAATCATCTTTAGTTATATGCTATTGTTCGAGTCTTGCTTAGTGGACGTCCTTGTGCTCAATCATTTTACAGCTAATCTATCTCCGAAATTAGTCTTAACACCAGTTAGTGAAAGTTCGACCTTTTTAAATTCTATGAAATAAATTTACTCTTCAATGTCAAACTTTAAGTCTGGGTAGGGCTTGAGAGTTTTGGGTATCAGGTATTGAAGAACATTACTGCATCTGATGTCAAAATTCTGCATCTATGACATAGTATCTGCAGTTTAAATGATACTTTATGACATGTTCAGGCCTTTACCGAGTGGTCAACGCGGGGAGGTATATGAGGTGAATGGTGATCAAGTTGCTGTTATTTTGGATATTACTAGTGATACCAAAGTAAATGCAGAGAAGGAGGAGAAGCTTAATGAGAAGCCTGCAAAACCACCAGTTTATTGGATAGATGGTAATTCACTTTTATCATTTATTATTCATTTACATGGGAAAACAGTTTTTTTTTTTTTTGAAGATTGGAAATTGGATACTTAATGACCTTTCAATTTGTGAAATTGGAGCATCAAAAGTCAAGCAGTCAACACAATTTCACGTAGCTTGTGGATGGCATATTAACCTTTTCTTTTATTGTTTTTGGCTACATTAAAAAGTGATAGCATGGACACGTCAATTGTATAGCGTATCGCGTTTTCAACGCTGACACGTTTCCGACACCGATACAAAACGTCTTAGGTGCTTTTTGTAATTTTCAAAACATTATAAGTGCATTTCTTTAAGTTAAAAACACATTTTCCTTTCTAGAAATCACAAAATCTCTGCTTGATACCAATCATTGTTTAATAAATTTGATTGTATGTCATTTATGTTAAATTTTATATGAAAATAAGAACTTAAAGTAATATTTTTGAATTTAATTATTTATAAATTTACCCCTATATTTTTAATATTTACACGTTTTCTCCACGTGTCTGTGTCTTAGTATTTTTATAAATGTCATTTCCTAATGTCCGTATCCGTATCCGTGCTACATAGGTGATATGCTACCTATTATGTTGCTTTTGAATTGCTTTTATGATATATCATCCTACAGGTGTGCACACACGCATGCACATATTTCAAGGAACGTGGGAAATTTAAAAAGAGTAAAAAGAGAATGATTACAATAAAAATGTTGGGGCACCCTCTTGCGACATTATTTATATGAAAAAGAAAAAAGAATACATTCTAGAGCAGATCAGTTCTTCAAATACTCCATAGGTCAGCTAAGGAAATTCTTTTGGAAGCTCCAGATGCAGAACACCAGGCAGATGGAAGACAAACCACTTATGCACAAAATAACTGCTTAGAAAAGTATATACGATTGATAATTTAGGAAATATGCTTTCTGGCGAAGCTTATGATATACTTGTTATGGTGTCGTTTTTCATGTTATCTTTTCCATTTTCACATAACTTTGTTCAGAAATTTGGTTGAAGATTACGAATTTCTAGGTTGTTATATACACCAATGTTCAAAATTGATTCTTGGGTAGGAGAAATTTGTAGCAATTCTATTAAAATGTATTAGGTCTTTCTGTGAGATTGAAGAGGTCCATTACATCAGGATTTCTTGATGTACTTTACGAAGAAACATTTTGGCATCGTTTCTTGTTATGTCTATATGATATGGTGTCTGTCCTGATCATATTTGTTAAAGAAACATTTCAGATCAAGTGCAACTACAAAGGTGAGTATTTGTTTACTCAACTGTTAATAATCCAATTAGTTTCACATTTATAGTTAAGGACATTGCACATGATCCTGACACTGAGGTAGAAGACATCTATATTGCGATGGAAGCTTTATGTGAGGTATTCTTGTCAGAGAATCTTACATTTCTATCCAACTCTGGCCATTTTTGCAAGTGATGTTCAATAGTTCTTGTTTGCAGGTTCTGCAAGGCATGCAACCTATTATTGTCTATTTTGAAGATTCTTCTTTGTGGTTGTCTAGAGCTGTTCCCAAGTCAAATCGCAAGGATTTTATCCTTAGGGTGCAGGAAATGTTCGATCAAATGTCGGGATCAGTTGTATTGATATGTGGTCAGAACAAAATTGGAACGGGGTCAAAGGAGAAAGAGAATTTTGTAAGCTGTTAATCAAGTTAATACACACATGTTAAAGCATTTGTAATCTTACATTTGTTTTGTTTGTTTATAAACTGCGATAGCACTTTTCCTTCATTTTCCGAATTCATTTTCAATCTGACTTTCACAGACGATGATACTCCCAAATATTGGTCGCCTGGCTAAGGTGGTAAGGCTTGGAATTTTTTTGCTAAATTATGCATATGGGACTGAGTATTATACCTTCTTTTTAAACTATATTAGTGGCAATTTCTCTTCTTGTTTAGGCTTTTCTATCTATGCTATAATTCAATCTCTTATCGTCTTCCAGCTCTCACTGAAGCGCATCACTGAGGGACTGAGTGTGACTAAGAGGACTGATGACATTGGAGTATCTAAGCTCTTTACTAATGTTTTGACTATACATCCCCCAAAGGTAAGTGCCTGTGTTGCTTTTTTGAACTATAAATTATAAAAGATGTTTGCTATATGCTGGTCTATGTGGCTTCATTACATAATGTTGGTGCTGATGTTTTTGTTCAGCGATTTCACATGTTCCTTCTCCCTACGCTGCATTTTGTTTCAGTTAATGTTTGATTGATTTAAAGAGGCTTGAAATCAAAGTACATTGACACATCAAGGAAAGCGAAATTTCCTAGGTGAATTTGGTGATAGTCAATTTGGTTAATGATAATATTTGAGGCGGATTCTAATCTAATTGTTTGACATTGTACTGAGAAGGCTTGGATGTGAAATGGATTAACATAGCAAGGGAAAAATAATTTCTTTAGTGAATCAGGCGACATTTGGGTTGGTTTATGTGAATGGTCAACACACTGACTAATTATTCGTAAGGATCTGTAAGTGAGGATATGAGGGTTAAAACTATTTTGGCAACTACTCACAAGCCGTTGGAGCCGTTACCCATGGGTTCTGTTGCTCTTTCTCACTACTTTTGACATATATTTGATGACATTATTGTCCATGGTACATTGTTGCTGTGCTCCTTGCTCTTAGGAAGGATACTACTTTTTCTTTTTAATTTGTGCCAGTTGCAACCAGTAGTTGCTGGAGCTTGAAGCTATGATGTACAGTGATAGAATTCAATTGAAATCTTTGTTTGATCTTTTATTGTGAGAATTCTACAATGTCTATGTATTGTCAATGTATTATCATATGCTTATAGTTGTTAAAGATACTACTCAAGAAGAATGGTTCAGAGACTCCCACCTCAGAACCTTAGTCAGTATAGGATGGGTACTCTTAGTGAGGTGTACACCCCCTAATATAGGCACAAGGCATGAGAAAGATGTGCCTCATGTATGTCCTTATATATCTTAATATATATATATATATATATATATATATATATATTTTGTGTATCACTTCAAGAAAAAGGTTTCATCTTTATATCCTAATTATGCTTTGGTGACTATCCCTTGCTTAGTTCTTGGCACTTGACACCTAGGTGTAATTTTCAGAAGAATCATGTTGAGGACCATGAGGTTCACAATTGAAGGTTGTTTGAATTATGGATTGTTATGGAATAGAAAGAAATTCATGCCATGATTCCTGTAGACTTCTGTCTTAATGAGGATGGGGTTTCTAAAATTTTTCATAATGTTGGCATTGAAAGAAATTATTACCATGATTCCTGTAGACTTCTGTCTTAATGAGAATGGGGCTTCCAAAATTTTTCATAAAATTTCTTTAGTCTTTTTACAATTTATAAATCTTTTTTACTGTATCACATTTTTCTCTTGCTGCCTTTACAGGACGAAGATCATCTTAGAACATTCAATAAACAGATTGAAGAGGACAGGAGAATTGTCATATCGAGGAGTAATTTAAATGAACTATACAGGGTATTAAGTTAATTTTTAAGGTCTTTGCAGTCAAGAGGGCATTTTTTGTGATTTTCATGTTTTATATGTGAGACTTTATAATTGCATACAATACTATGAAAAATTTGGTTCTTTTGCTGTTGTGCAGCACTGAAATCTGATGTTTGTAATGCAGGTTCTTGAAGAAAATGAAATGTCTTGCATGGACCTATTGCGAGTAAATACAGATGGTGTAGTACTGACAAAGCGGAGTAAGAAACTGGAATATTATTTTAGCCAATTCTGGATTATGGTCCCTCATTTGCTTTTATGTTCCCATATGATGATGTTTTTGCTGGGTTATGACTTATGAATTATATTCATGATGACTATAAAACAAGTTCATATAAAAAGCGAACTTGCATGTTAAAAGTGATTGATAGATTATCACATTTGTATTGGCATAGTGATATTATGGTTAGTGATTGATAGATAAAAAGGTAGAACTGAAGAAACACGCATTTTGTTAAGAAACACAATCTTACCTGTGTTTTGTCAACTTTTAGCAAACATGTCTTGAATTGTTTTCTTGCTCTATAACTGGAATGTTAAATTTTAGTGATTCAATAAAATTACAGTTGCATATTGACTGAAACACACTGTCTTTTCCAGTTGACATATGTGATTCTTCATTTAGTATAATTTTAGAAAATGATATTTATATGATATCATGGTTGTTACACTATAGTTTTTCTTGCTACTTTTATATTCAAGGTTATTAAAATCACCTCCAGGATTTGGTGGCTGTTGCCTTCATGATTGACCTTCACTTGTATAGAAGCTAATGAAAATATCTGGTTACCTTAAGGATTTATAAAGAGAAAAACAGTTAACAATAAACTTGACATCCTTAATTAAGCAGATTTTGTTATGAAATATTTCAACTTCATACTTGTTGAAGAGAATCCCACATCGGGAGTTTAAGGGATAAAGAAGGGTTTATAATTATGGAGCGATTAACTTCAAATGGGCTTAAATCATTTTGAAGCAATGGTGAATCTACAATTATCAAACCTGACATCTGGGCCTATCCAATTCTAATAATACTCAAGCAATTTATATTGCATATTCATGTTTTTAGTTTTATTTATTATATATATATATGTCTATCTTACCTTAGATGACGGTCATCAAAATACAAACTGAAATTGTCTCAAATGTAAATTGTTTCAGATACGATCTATAAAAATTTCTAAATGGATAACAAATCCAAACTACTGAGTGCACTTTCCCTTTGAACAAAATGCTCTGATGTAGTATGAGAGGCTAATCCTAGCATTTATTTTTTCATATAGCAAATGTCGTTATTTTGGATGCCATTTTGCTGCTATTGGAAATGGGTGCTTTTGTTTCATCATATTCCTTGCAGATTATTGTTTGAAGTACTGTGCCAAAATCTAATATATTTAGGTCCAGAGAACAATTTTATTGTTCCACCCACTTGTTAAATGTCTATGCATGCTACAAGCACAGATAATTTGTTCATTGCTGCTTGTATGCTGAAAAGTTTAAATTTTTGTTGCTCGCCTTTATGTGGTGAAAAAGTTTACCAAGTTGATTATAATGATAAAGTTCAAGTGCACAACTAATTATCAGTGCACATTCTTTTGCTATGCATCAAATGTTGTTGCAGAAGCTGAAAAAGTTGTCGGCTGGGCGAAGAATCATTACCTATCTTCTTGCCAGTTTCCATCTATAAAAGGAGAAAGATTGATTTTACCTCATAAAAGGTGTGCATATTTTATATTCGCCTTATCTTATGCATTATGCTCCTTGAGAGAATCAAGGAGATTGAGAAGAAAGGAGATGAGAAATAGAAGAAATTAAGAGGGAGATTTAGACAGATATATATATATATATATATATAGAGAGAGAGAGAGAGAGAGAGGAAAAAAGAAGAGAAAGATAAGAGGAAAGAGAGCAACAGCGTAGGGGAAGAGAGAGAATATAGAGAGAGATGGAAATTTAGTTCTTTATTTCACATATCATATTGATATTACATTCTCAGTTATTTATACTGACTGAAGTAGATTGAGTGTAACCAATTAACAACTATTTAACTAATTGATTCCTTATCAGCTATCCCACTTATATACTATCATTCCAAACATTATAGTTTATCAACTTGATGCTGATTGTTGTCCTCTCATTTGAAGCCTTGAAATTGCTATTGTGAGGTTGAAGGAACAAGAAGCCATATCTCAGAAGCCATTGTTAAATTTGAAGGCATGTGTGGACGTTTAATTCTTGGTTTCCTTAGAACTTTTAATCTTTGCATATATTTTGCTTGTATATAATGGATTAAAGTTTTAGCAGAGTTTGGCGAAGGATGAGTATGAAAGCAACTTTATTTCTGCCGTAGTACCTCCTGGTGAAATTGGTGTCAGGTTTGATGATATAGGTGCTCTTGAAGATGTAAAGAAGGCATTAAATGAACTTGTCATTCTGCCAATGAGGAGGCCGGAGCTCTTTTCTAGTGGAAATTTGTTGCGGGTATTGATTTTGTTCATTGTTATGTAACAGCCAAAATAAATTGGGTAATTTTCAGAATATGATTGTGTCAAGGTTTTCTCAGCCCTGCAAAGGAATATTACTTTTCGGGCCTCCTGGAACTGGGAAAACCTTACTTGCTAAAGCACTTGCAACTGAAGCTGGTGCTAACTTTATCAGCATAACTGGTTCAACTCTTACATCAAAGGTATGCTGAAGAATTGATGCTTGATTGACCTAGTTAAATTTGAAGTTCTGAAAGCAATATTTATATCTCAGTATCTATGCTTCGTATTTTTATGCTGTTATTTAGTCCAGCATACCACTTGTTCCTTAGTTCAACAATTTTAGAATTAATGGAACTGTGGGTAAGATAGATTCCTCAGTTTTTTGATGATTTTTAAACCTGGACCAGATCACCGGGTTAGACCGGAAAACCAGGAGTGGCCATATTCTGGTCCAGTCAGACAGAAAAACCCCAGAAGAAACCCATTGAAGAGGCCAGTCAGACCATGATGCAGATAAACTGTGACTGGTTTGACCAGTTCAAACGGTTATCAAACTACAGTACAAGCCAAAAGTTCTGCTTCTGTGAATGATTGATTTCTGTAACTGTTTGGTTTTTATGCAAAAAGTTCCCTTTTTTGTCCATTAAGCATTCGAACTTATCTTTTTTTTTTTTTTTAATAAATTCGAACTTATCTTTTATTACAATTAGATTTAATACTTTTGTATTATTATATTTTATTTATTTGTTTTACATTATCAAATCCTTTTATATTTTTTATTAAAAAGTTAATTTATATCCAAATTGTCTTTGAACTTCCTAAATTTTCATATTAATTTTGTCTTAGTAACAAATATATTTACAATGAGCCTATTTTATATAGTTAATTACAATAAAATCGATAGATAAATATCTAAAATTTAGATAAATAAATATCTAAAATTTTAAACTTTAATATGTAAGATATTTCTATTCAATTATATATTCAATGTTTTAATTAAATATATTTAAAAATCTAATGCATATCTAATAGTGTTTTTATATTCAAACTATATGAGACCAGTTCAGCCTCGGTTTGATTTTGGTTGAACCTCTAACTGTGACCCTCTATCTTTGCCAGTTCTTTGACCGGTATGGGTTGGAAGACCTTATTTTATTTTCTTTTTCTTAAGTTAAATATTCATTTAAAATCTCAGTGATGGTCAAAATATCTCTTTGTGCTCGGCAGGTAGAAAGAGAACATTTTTTAAATCATAAGAAATTGCTTATTTTGATTTTTGAGTGGATTTGGTAAAGTAATGGTATTGAGATTGGATAAGAAAGCCCAGCCATGTTGAAAGGTTTCAAACAAATACCAATTTGGAAAGTACCATTTGCAACTTGTTGTAACCTTTTTATTCCTTTTTTTTTAAATAGTTCTTGCTCAGTGTAATAATGCTTCCTTCATGCCCTTCTTTTCTCTCTCCAAATATCTTGACAAAAATCTTGCACCGAAAATGGCAACCCTCATTCATCCGAATGGTTTCAAAAAGAAAACTATCCTGAAACAATTTATTCTTCTATTTAATTATATTTCTTTAGTAATGATTGAATTTCTCTATAATTCTCATGAACCACAATCTCTTCACTGGAATCAAATAACTTTGAGAATAAATGAGACGCCATCCTAATATACTTCCAAGTATAACCATTTATAGCAACTTGAAATCTACCTTAAGTTGGCAGTAGAGCTGTGCAATGAGCTATTATTAAAGTTTTTACTTATTCTATCTGAATGTCTATGGAATGTGAAATGAGATAGAAATGTGAATCAGTGATTCTGCATGGTGATTGCTTTAGGCAGACACTGGTCTTGTTAAGAATAAATTTGTGGGGAATTATGAAATGGGAGAAAATGATAAGTTACTTTATTAACCAAGATTATGGATGAGAACATAAAAGGATATGGGGTTTTTTGGTATTAAAATGTTTAAATATCTTCTATTTGCTGAAATTGGTTTGCTTTTGCATGTATTATGCTTATTTTTTTCCTTAATTTTCTTTCAGTGGTTTGGGGATGCTGAAAAACTCACCAAGGCCTTATTTTCATTTGCAAGCAAACTGGCTCCTGTCATTATATTTGTTGATGAGGTAAGATTCTTTCTCTCGCTTAGATTCTCTCTCTCTCTCTCTCATACACACACACCCATATACACATACGCAGACACACATTAAGATTTGAGCGATTACAGTTAACTGTTCAAGATTGACTAAATTAGTAGTCACATCATTTTACCAAAATTATACCCCACACCTTTGCTTCATTTATAATTGTTATTTGGGAATACATTTGAAATGTCTACAATTTCACTAGAATTCCTTGGGAACCTATCATTGTAAATGATTTATCATACTGATTGATATTTTCTCGTCAAATTAAATTCACACCTATAATTAAAATACTTAATTCATATTTTTTGGCTCTCTATAATAAAACTGTATGTAATTAAGCAATCTCTTTACTTAAATGAGTTTTATGTATATTCTTTTGTATGAAATCAAAGCTTTCAAAATAATTCTGTATTTTATATTTGGTTTTTTATATATAAACTATATGGTGACTTAAAAATCTATGTTAGTTTTTTTAATATTAAGTACTCAATAAATTTTTTTGTTCTAGTATTTAAAATCTTATTTAGATGTTTGGCTTCATATTGTTTGTGTTTGTCTTAATCATGATATAGTGAGGTCAAATTCTTCACTGTAGAAGTAGAAATTTAGGAAAAAAAAATTATCTTGATTTATAATTAAGTGTAAACATTGGGAATTAAGTTGAAATTGATGGTAGAGGTGAGCTTAGTTTGGGAAAATTCAAGGATTAGATAATTTATGCAATGGTCTTGATTCTCTTGAAAGTTGGAAGTCAAGAATTCAAAAATGGAAGGAACAAGAATCGTGCCAGGTGCTAAATCTGTCTCTTGCAATCCCAAAAATTTTGGCACGATTTGGTCTAGGGAATTTAGGATTTTGGTTCCAATTTTCACTAAATTCTCATCATACTTCACCATTTGCTAAGATGCACCTAAAATTAGGAAAAGCAAGTTCTAAGCAAAATTAAATTCTTAAAATAAATTGTGTTGTGTGAATATTGAAAAATAAATTATACTTAATGAAAATTCAACGAAAATGAAATCATAATCAAGTTAAGACCTTTTTAAGAATATGAAAGTTTTTAATCACGCTTTTTTTCTTGATAAATATTTTATAGCAATCAATGGCTTGTTTTAATAAAAAGACTAAGCATAAGAATAATATTCTTAGAAAAATTCAGTAATAATGCATTGCTACGTGAAAATCTTGTCACTATTTTAATTGTTCCCTACAGTAAGGTTGATACTGTAATAGTTGTTGAATGTTGGGAACAACATTTTGAGAGAATTTTCCTCAGAGGTTAAATTGTTGATGGGATCATAGATTGGGGGAATTTTTGTATTACCATTTTTCTGTTGGCTAATGGGGATTATGTTTGGGAATTTCTTCAATTTCTAAAATATGAATTTAATGGTTTGTTTTGTTTAAGTCGACACAACCTTTTAGTTCTTCAAACATTCAATTGATCTCTCACCATAAAAACATAGTTGTTAAAAGCGTGCCCGAAACGCCTTGAATACCCAAAAGCGGGCGCTGTCACAAAGGCACGCGCCTTGGTGCTCCTTGGGCCTAAGGCGAGGTGCTCCTAGGGGTGTCTTTGTAACATTAGTTAAATATTTGTATTTTTTTTTTGTTTTTAGTGAGAAAATATGAAACATTGATTATAAATTGAAAAAAACTCTTAGTAGATCTTACCATATCTAATTATTTCCAAAACAAACAATAGAAAAGAAAAAAAAAAGACTTAGGGCAAAGAAAACATTAGTTCGAGCCTCCACAAAGACGATTTGAACAGCACAATTTAGGCACAAGACTAGTTGTGCTTTGCTATGATAATTATTATTGATAAGCGTTAGAACTTGTTAAATACAATATTAGTAATCTTAGGATCCTTGTGTGTTTATGACTTCAAGTCTTTAATAAGCTTAGGAGCCTTGTGTTTAGGATTTTAAACCTTAATTAAGTTTTTTTTTTTTTAAGTGTGTTTATTTTGTTGTTATAACTTATGTGTTTTGAATTTTAATAATTATAATATTATTTTACTTTGCTAGTTGTCTAATAGTAAAATTTATAATTCTTTTTAATTATTTTTTATTTTTGCGTCTCATGTCACTCGGACACATCTGCGCCTAGGCTCTAGAACCCCTTAGCGTCTTTAATGACTATGCTTAAAAATTTAGTGGCTATAAGTTTGTTTCATCTAAATATTCAAGCACTAACGAAGTTGGTCAATTCAAAGCCCATGGGACTTGACTTGAAGTTATGATATCTTTATACAGTTTCTTGTCCGAATATTTCATTTAAGGGAAAATTACTATTTACCCCATGTGGTTTGACATAATATACTAGTACCTTCCTAAGGTTTGAAAAATATACGATTTGTCCCATGTGGTTTAACATAATATATTATTACCCCCTTGAAGTTTGAAAATTATACTATTTATTCCATGAAAATTTTATATATTACACTATTAACCCCTTACAAGTTTGATTTATAGTACTATTACCCCTTTAAAGTTTGACATATTATATTATTATTCCCCTAAGCAAAAGATAATATTTTTTCTTACTAAGGGTAAATGTCGTAAAATTTAACAGGAGGACTATATAGTTCAATAAAAATAAAATAGAAGGAGCAAATCATATAGTTTTGAAACCTCAGAGGGTACTAGTATACTATGTCAAACCATAAGAGTAAATAGTAATTTTCCCTTCATTTAACTATGGGTTAGTAAAATTGATGATGGACACCTGGGATAAATATGCCATGAACCTTCTATTTGTATAGCTTATAGTTTTTATTTTCTTTGACCTCCTTTAAGTTTTATGTTGTGTAATGTCATTGTTCTATAAAAATATGTTGTGAAATTTTTTATTTAACTTAAAGCTGTCATTGTTTAGTAAACGATTGAAACATCATCAAAATAAACTTAAAGCTGTCATTGTTTAGTAAACGATTGAAACATCATCAAAATAAACTTTAATTTGAATGGCACAGAGAAATTATTTGTATATGATACTGCTGTCAATACTATTTATGTATAGATCTCTGTAATGATTTGTATCTCTTTATAGTTGGTGATTAATTTTGACTACGCATAATGCATTCTTGAGATTGCGAAACAATGTTGTTTTGGGCTAAAATATTGATTCAGTATATCTTGCATTGGCTTCAATGTTTTACACTGGGCTTTCTGTATAGATTGACAGCTTACTTGGTGCTCGTGGTGGCGCTTCTGAGCATGAGGCAACTAGAAGAATGAGAAATGAATTTATGGCAGCATGGGATGGATTGAGGACCAAAGACAGCCAAAGAATTCTCATACTTGGTGCCACAAATCGGCCATTTGATCTTGATGATGCTGTAATTCGTCGCTTACCGAGGAGGTGAGATTGCATAAGAGAGCAACTCTTTCACTTGAAATTTTGTGGATTACAGATTTAGTGGTCTTTCTTTATGGTGTTTTTTTGAATGCACTCTCTGTATTGTATCTGCTGCTGTTTAGATCAGTAATAGTATTTCTTTTGGAATTACATTGGGTTACTGATCAGAATATACGTGGACCTTCCGGATCCGGAGAACCGCATGAAGATTTTGAGAATATATCTTGCACAAGAGAATTTAGAATCTAATTTTGAGTTTGATAAACTTGCAAATGCAACTGAGGGATATTCCGGCAGTGATTTGAAGGTAATGTAGCACTGGTTAGGGTTATTTATGATGGTTTTTTTAACATCTCATACTTGTGCTCTTGTTTTTGCAGAACCTCTGTATTGCGGCAGCATATAGACCAGTACAGGAACTTCTTGAAGAAGAAAAGAAGGTATAATTTGCAATTAATAGGGTTTTGAACCTCCGTATTCTTCTTTTGTACCATGCTTACACTTTGGGCGGTAGCTGTACTTCCATTGTGTTTGTGTTTAACTGACTGTACTGGAGTTGACAGTATGCTTTGATTAGGTAGTTTAACAATGGTGTGAAGCCTGACTTCTTTTCTTCGTATGTCTGCTTGTGAATTATCTCATGTTTATCCTAATCTAAGTGTAGGGAATGTAATTCCATAACTTGTCTTCACCATGTGGAACATTGGAGACTGTATAATGTCATTTCCTAAGAAATATAAACATGCAAACATGTTCATGTTCTTATTTATCCAAGGAATGGTTGTTGCAAGTTCTGACTATTTGCTTTAATTTTTCCTATTAAAAATGAAATTAAGAATCGATGTCAAAGCTGGTTTATGTCATTCTGCTCTTTTCTCATAACTATTCATCTTCTCCACAGGGTTGTAGTGGTGTAAGTCCAGCTTTGCGGCCACTTAATTTGGATGATTTTATTCAGTCAAAAGTGAAGGTAATAAATAAATTTGTTTCCGACAGTTTCGTCAATAGTTGGTTATTTCCTTTTGTTTATAATGAACAACGTTGTGCATTTGGAGTTCTAAGCATATGAAATGATTTCTAAATATAAAAGCTGGTTTTCAGAATTTTCAACCAACTCATTCCTTCAGTTGCTGAAGGAAACACTTTTTTGTTTGTTTATATCACTTCTAGTCAGCAAAATTATCATCATTCATTTTAATGTTTCATCTATGGTTTTTGACTCATGGTTATCTGCTTTCAAATAATTGCTCAATGATTCAGTCATTTCAATTGTATCATGGGATTTCTCCTGGCTAGTCCAGGTTTTCATGAATCTATCCAATCACACTCTTACCATGTAAGTAAACAGTAATTGATTCACATATATGGCCAAGCATAATTGAATTGGTCCGTGATGGAACTGGAATACTGTAGCATGATGTGTAGCTTCACTTGCACAAATTACCTTACTGATGTGGTGGAGACTGGTTTTCATTGATCAAACTAAATCACATACTCTTGATTGGTTTTGAGACAACTCTGATTACATATTTGGGCATTTATTTACTGTATATAGGTGGGGCCATCAGTTGCCTTTGATGCTGCTAGTATGAATGAGCTTCGGAAATGGAACGAACAATATGGAGAAGGTGGAAGCAGGAGAAGATCACCATTTGGTTTCTGAAACTAACATGAGTAGATAGCTTTCTTCGACAAAAATATTCTTGGGCCCGAAATTTGGTGAAGAAAAAAGGAGGAATGCTGTTCCAGTGGCAGTGAGTTTTGTACAAGTTTCCCGTTTTTGACGGGTAAGAAAACGCAGGAGCCTTCTAAAACATAATGCAGCAGATGAAAGCGTGTTCTTTACAGGTGAGGAACAGGAGCCCTATATAATGAAATGTATGAAAGCGTCCTATGATCTTTTCCCAATTTTGTTGTTCAATTCTTAATAAATAGCTTAATCTAATTTATTTTTGTTATGCTCTCTTTCTTGCCTTGCCTTCTGTGATATGATCTCATTAATTGGCGGTGCTTAATGCAAATGCTTTCCACATCCCACATGCATATAGATGAATGGTCAAAGTTGGGGTTCAACCCTAAAAACTCAAGGAAGAAAACATGAGGTTATATGCAAGAAAGCGTAAGGTTATATGTAAGTACTGGTATAAAGCCTTCAAAGTTTAAAATTGAATTTACCCAATTAATGGCAAAAAATAAAAAATGTTAGCTAGAAAAATTGGAATGAAATCCTTTTTGGCCAAAAAGTTATTTTTAAGAGATTCGACTTATGTCAGGACAGACAAATTAAGGTTGCAAGTATATATGGTTTAATTATTATAAGTTTGATATTAATTGTATTCCTTCTGAAAAAATTGCAATAGTTGATTTTTCTTTTCTCTTGTGAACTGTTTAATCTAGCAAATAAATCTTGATGCCAAAGAAATTATGTTGGATATGCAAAGTAAGAATATGGCTTTCGGCTTTCATGAAAGTGTCCTTTAAAAATCTGAAACTTTTAAGACTTGAAGAACGTGGCCAACAATCTTTTGATGCAGCTTGAATAGAAATGAAGAACATGGCTCAAAGGCATCAACATCCTAATGGGGACACTACTTAACAGCATGACAAGAAACATTACATAATTATATCTCATTTTAAAGATAATAAGTACAAATAAAACAAAAAAAAAAAATAAATGGGCTTTCGTAAATAAATGAAATTACTTAATAGGGATTATTTCACGTGGTACAACTACCATGAAATGAACCTTTACAAAATGTATTTTTGAAAATTTTATAATCCGAACGAAAATTCGGCCTTAAATCGAATAGCCAGCATGGCCTTTTTTACAAACCGGTTTGCATAGAGCTTTGCAGTAAGCAAGGGAGGTGGATCCATGAGATACACATTGCCTGTAGCAATTCTTGTAACAATGATTGTTCACTTTTTGTGATTCTGATGAGAATCCCCATTCCCAATCCCAGCCTTGTAATACTTCTACATATCCAACCAACATCACCAATGCTATCACCAATATGGTTTTACTTGCTTCCATTCTTCTTTGCTTTCCTTTCTAATTTGCTCCTTTTTGGGAAAGAAAAAAAAAATTAAAGAATTTGGTCTTCTTCTTTCCTTTCTTCTCAATCTCTTTATATATATTCCTTTCAAATTCTTATAATGGAGACTCTAATAATACCTTAGGCTAAAAATGAAAATGAAAATTCTTCTTTTTATAGCTATATTCACTCATATTTTGTTAAAAAAAAAAGGGTTATATATAGATATGATATTGGTTAAATGTCTT
>CATIWF010010110.1:0-63179 GCA_949630135.1 Balakata baccata | reverse complement strand
CCGTTAATTATTAATTAAATTTTGGTTAATTGTTTTTTTTTAAAATAAAGACACAATTTATAAATTAGAAGTTGATAAATTAAATTTTCTATCTAATGAATCAATTAAATTTCACATAAAACATATATAATTTAATTATGTATTAAGTAAAATTTAGGAATTAAAAATTTATAAAATTGTTTAGTGATAAAAAATGCGAAAGAAAAAAATAATAATGTATCAATTCAAGTTGGCATATGAGAGTTACGTGACCTGCATGCACCATTTCAATTGGCATACGCAGTTGTACGTCAGTTGAAGTGGCGCACGCAGGCCACGTGGCTAACACTGCTTGTGTGTACTAGTTAAACTGACGCACGTTATCTAAAACTACTATAAATTTGTAAATACTTTTAAAATCACCATAAATTTGTAAATATAATTTTTAATCACTCCAATTTAAGAAATATTCCTAAATCTTGGATAAATCTTGAGATAAGTCTTGAATAAATTTTTTGTAACTTTAATTTTTATTAATTTTTTAGTAAATCTTGAATAAATTTCGGATAAACCTTAGAAAATATTAGATAAACCTTGATAAATCTTGAGTAAACCTTATGTAACTTCAACTTTCATTAATTTTCTTGTAAACATTGAGTATAACTTGAGTAAATCTTAAGTAAATCTTTGATAAATCTTCAACTTTTATTAATTTTATTGTAAACATTTGATATAATTTGAGTAAATATTGAGTAAATCTTTAATAAATCTTTTGTAAATTCAATTTTTATTAATTTTGTAGTAAACTTTTGGATAATTATTTGGTAAACCTTAAATATTGAATAAATCTTATGTAATTTCAACTTTTATTAATTTTTTGATAAATATTGGATAAATCTTAGGTATAACTTAATAAATCTTAAGTAAATATTTGATAAAACTTTTGTAACTTCAATTTTCATTAATTATGCGGTAAACCTTGATTTTCTATAAATTTGAAAAAAACTTTGAGGAAGTGGATTTTTGAAAAAAAACTCTCGGAGGCGACATTTTTATAAATGTTTACCTTCGTTTTTCCCTTTTTATAAAATTTTCTTTTTTTTTTTTTAGCTCTGATGAAGTAAAAAAAAATTAAAGGGCCAAAATCGGAAGCATACTATAGTAGGTACAGTGCCTCCATTTTGCCTTTTATATATAGTAATTGATTTTACTTATGTAGTGTTTTTCTTGACATTGTATTTTGCTTGTATAGTATTAAAATATAACGTCTGATATGATTTGTAAATTATTAAATTTTATTTTATAATTTTATAATTATGATTTTGTATTTATTTTTTGTTGACGATATAATTTATTTAGCTTATAATTTTGTTGACGATAGAAGCAGAGAATTAATGTCTTTTCTGACTTTGTCACAATTGTTTTTAATTTCGGTGACATTATGATCGATAACAACATTGAATAAAAAGCAGACCAATGTAATTTTAGAACGTTGTTCTTTTTATTCATTTTGGTTTGAATCGCGCATCATAATATATTCTCATTTGGTTTAACATTAATGTTTAAACTTTCTTTCTTTTCTTTTTTTTTTTTTTTTTGACTCAGAATGTTCAAACTTTTAAAGTATACTTGTTAATTTTATTTCTTTATACTCAAATAATTCAAATATCTCTTCAATTTAAAAGCTGAAATAGGACTAATAATTAAAAAAAAAGACAAATTAGATAGGAAAAAAAACTTTGAACTTTTACTTTTGTATCATAATAATTATATTCTTTAATTTTTAAAATTTTAAATATACATACTTTCAAATTTATATCAAATGAAAATTCAAAAAAAATTTAATTTGGTTCGATACTTATGTGATATTCTGAATCTATTTTTTTTAATTTAGCATTGATAACATATATTAATATGTATATATGACATTCATTTTTTTAAATTAATATGATAGTTTTTTTCAAATAATGTGATAGTAGTTAAAATATATATATATATATATATATGCGCAGAATTAGATAATAAAGGATTCTAAATTTGCATAAATATAAATGTATTTGCTCAAAACACGCAATATGTAGGTTACATTCATATGGATATAATTAAATCAATATCAATGTACGAGTTGTTTATGTAACTTGATAAAAAAATAAATTTAGAATGTAATATAACTACATTTGATATGAAATTGAAAGTATATATATCTAATAGTTAAAAAATAAATAATATAATTATTTTGATATAAAAATAAAAGTTCAAAATTTCTTATGTAAATTGCAAAAAAAAAAAAAAACCTATTCGATCATTGTTACTTGAAATCTTGTTTATTTTATTTGTTTGCTTTGGATTTCCATTCATCTCAAAAAGATAAGTTTACTTCAATATTCATATATATTAATAAAATTTAAATAATATTGTAACCAGTTATTCCCTTTGATTCACTTCAATTAAGAAAATTATTAATAACCATTAATTTCACAAATTTTTCGTTGAAAAATATTAATACTATTTTAAAAAAATAATGTGCAATTTTAATAAATCAAAATAAAATGAGCAAGTATTTATTAAATACTATCTTTATTTTGAAATGAATATTTAAAGTGAAAGAAAGTATTTATTTTACTTAATATACTCATAAATTAATTGGAGAATATTGTTAAGAAATGATAATTTATATTTGTTGGTAACAAGATATATCGAACCGGAGCATTAAAAATTAGCAAATAATAATATTTTCTCGAAAGAAAAATTATCTTTTTAAAATAAATAAAAAATATATCTTATTAAAGAAAGTTTGGCTTCTTATTAGCCAAAAAAGAAAATCAACTTAGTTAACTAATCGACCCTACACAAATACACCCAAATCAATTAGGATATCGTGGTATAACAAACACCAAGTTCAAGGATATCTCCTGCTCACTACACCGTACCCAAAACTAATATAAGACCAATGGCAATGCTGAAATTTTTAAGGGTCAATAAAATGAATAGTACTAAACCTTATCACTATGTTGCCAATTAGTACCAAATCTTTTAATTGTTGAAAATTGATACCAATTATTTCAAAAAGGTTGCAATTTGGAACCCAAGTCCAATTTCCAATACCAATAAGATGATGTGACAAATAGAAAATATGCCACCTGGCATGCCCATTGTATTTTCTAGCTGCCACGTCAATCCTATTGATACCAGAAATTGAACTTAGATTCCAGATCGCAACCTTGTCGAAAGAATCAGTATGTATTTATGTTGTTAACCCGAAATTTTAACAATGTGTTTGCTCAATGTTAAACAATTCTAGAATGTCATGGGCAAATAAGGTTCAAACGTTAGCTTTAATCAGAATGATTCATAAACAAAAGTTTGCTAACTGTAACTGCAGCTCACTGCAAAGCATTTAGTTTATTGCTACTAAAGCAAGAAAAATATGAAATCTTCCACACAAAAAAGCAACAATCCTTTGACCACATGCATGACCTCAGTACCTGTGCTCCAACTTCTCCTTTTCCTGGTAGTTCTGCACATACCTGTATGCAATGCATAGAAGAAAGAAAGTGTATACCACGACTAATAATGTATCAAAGGAAAAAGAAAAGAAAAGTACAAAATAGAGAGAGCAACAATTATAAAGATAGAAACTAAACTAGGTTAGACATTTCATGTACATGCATCTCCCCAACTTAACATGAGGTTGCAGTTTCATATGTATAATTTTTTCATCAAAATATAACTTATTTTTGAAAAAACATTTTCAAAGAATGAGTACACCATAGGAAATTAACAAAGAAAGTCTCAACATTGAACTTCATAACAGAAAATGATCGATAGATGCCTATTTAAAATGTATAAAATATGTCGAAAATTAGATTCATAGACAGACCTAGGTATCATCACTCTCCTAGTTCCATATTTATCTATATGTCATTATAATTGTTTAGCCAATGCAAACTATGACGAGAAAAATGATAAATCATGCATTCTTTTTAAATAAAACCAATCCTCATTAATTGCTATTATTTCCATAAATTTGAACCAAAACTTTGTGCCTATATGTAAAGCAAAAATACTAACAAATGAATAATTTGTCGCACTTAATATTAAAAAGGAACAAATGATTTCATAATCCAAATCGACAAAAGATTGTCATCCCAAAAAATGATTTGACTCGACAATTCCAAAATTCAGTCAGTTATCTCAACCTGGATCATGGCAACTTAAAAAAAATTAGATAAAAAAATGGCGACCAAACATTTCTATCCAAAAATGACTCAACCCCATTGCCTTACATTCCTTCTATAGTTAATAGAGAACAGAAATTAAAAAATAATAATAAATTCTGAAAGTTGCCAAAAATTCATGGTGATCAACAATTTGAAACCTCGAGAATGATTTGCCATGATCAAAGGATTAATGGTTATATAGTTCTCATGTAGATTAGATTCCTTGTTTTGAAACTGTAGAGTCCAAAAATGATGACTGTTTTTAGAAAACAAAAAGGCATTTTCCTTGAATATCATTTAGCTTTCCCTTCACCAATAAATAATTCTTTGTTGACAAAACTTTCCAGCATGTGCTTGAAAATCAAAATTCATAAACTATTTTTCAGTTTGTTAAACAAATCCAAAGTTTGAGAGGAAGAAGAGAGAGTGTGTGTGTGTGCGCTACACAACTTTTAGCACAGTAAACTTGAGAAATCCAATTAATAATGAAACTAGTCCACATCCAAACAAAATTTGTTTTGTGTACATTTCTTTAGCATACTTGCAATCAAGTGAGGAATGTCTAATGAAAGCAAAATCATTGGAGGACACAGTCAATTATAAAGGATATAACATCAAAACAGAAAGAAAATAAATATGATGTTCCTAAAACCAGAGCATAGCACCTGCATTATGTCTCCTATTTATAGGGGAGGAAGTCCCCATTAACCATTTTCTATTATTAATTTATATAAAAAGCATACCCAGCAAGAGAAATAAAGATTGAACAAAGCAACTCTCAATCTATGTACAAGCACTACAACATTGAACTAAGGATAAGTCCGGTTTCCTAGTGCACTAAAATCGTCAACATGACAAAAGCATAATCTGATCTGGGAAATATTAGGGTTTTGATATCAGAAAGGAAAAATTCAGAATCAGAATAATAAAACTTAAAATTGAAAGAAAAATAAGAAGAGGAAGTACGTGTAGGTGCCGATGAGAGGGCTCAGGAGCAGGGTGGCGCTGATCCAATTCTCAGAGACCTTATGATGGATCTTGTTGGGCAAATCCTTCCAAAGGCCGCTCATTACCTTCTGTTGAAACGGTGAAAGAGCGTAGATCACAGCCTTCATCCTCACCGGTTGCTTCCCCATCTCTCGCTTTTCTGGTCTTTCTCGATCCTCCGCTTAAAGTCAAAACCACAGCTTAACTCTTTTCAGTTTTCAGGGCAATAGGGTTCCATAGCCATACTTATTGGACTATTTCCACATACCAGCCCATCGGGCCTTGACAATTCTTAAGAAATTTCACTAAAACATTACATTTATCATTTTATTAAAAAAATACGCACAATATTTTTTTTTTAATTCACCAAATATCTTTTCAATTTTACCAAAATCATTTTTAAAAATATCTTACTTTTGTTTCTTCTTTATTTACAGTTGCTCCTCCAGTAACTATATCGGAACTTCATTAAAAAGCACAGTGCTCTATGCCTTTCCACTCTTCCCTCGTTAACTACTCTATACTCCATTAGTAGCTGCACCACTGGCACGTCTCTAGCTAGTAAGAAAAGATTTCAAATTTGATCCATGGAATTGTCATCCAGCGAGTTACCTCCGCCAATGTCGAGGTCGACTATGATTGTCAAATCAATTTAATGAGGCCACATAGGCCTCTCATTGTCGATCCCATTCTCTCATGGTCAGGGAGAGTATCATTTTCTTTTCTTTTCATTTTTACTTTCCAAAAAATGATTTTAAAAATAAGAAACTATATTTGTAATTTATCTCTCTGCCATTTTTGAAAATTTTGAGCTTCAATTTCTTTAATTTTTTTGCTAATTTAGCTACCAAATTCTCTCAAAGGATTAGACAGTACACAATAATATTATGGTGTGCGGTGTTTGGCAATGGGAGAACAATATCTACTCATTTTCAATAATTAAATTATTCATGAGTAGGAATAGTATCAGTGTTATATTAAATTGGAAGAATACTAAACACCTTGCAAAAAAAGATAAAAAAAATGGCTGATAATGAAAAACAACGCCTCAATTTTTATGGTTTGAGTTACTTGATATGCTTTCATTTATGTTAATCAATGTCTATTTCTTTTGTTTTCTTCTTTTATCATTAGACTAGAAATTGTTTTGTTTGAATCATTTACACGCTTCATATTTTTGGCTAAAAATGCTTGATTAGCTAATTTAAATGATAATAAATATGCTTCGCCTTTCATCATTTATTTATTTTACTTAAAATTTTGGATTAGTCTAGTTTTTGACGATTTTCTAAAATTCCTTGAGGGAGTGCTATTTAGAAAGAGTGTTGTATTTGATCCTCTAGGAGTAAAGTCATGATTAATTGATTTTATGGAGAGAGGTGAGATGATTTTGATCCATTCTAGGATTTGTTTGTAAACTAAACAATGGATGAAATGGTGATATAAAAAAGATGAGGATTTGGCAAAAAATTATAGAAAGAAGACCTATTTTAAAGGTAAATTTCTTTTTAAAAATGAAAAGATATTGGAGTTTTAGTGGGGGAATTGCAAGACTCTAGGTTACATATCCTTTCTCAGATGGTTGTGGATGATTTACTAATTTTGTGAATTGGCGGATTCCATAGTTTTTGTTGAATAAGAGTTTGCAAAGTAGAGGAGAGAGGGGTAAAGGTGTCGTTTGTGTGATAGCAGCTTCTTCGAGGTTTGGACCAAAGCAAAAAAACTTGAATACATGTATAGAAAAATTGAATTCTTAAAAAGCAATGTTTCCTTATGTGCTTGAGTACTTTATTTGTCCATTGGTGATGATGGTTCATCCAACAATCCAAGTTTTGATTGTCTAAGTAAAGCACTTTGTGTCTTCAGTCTAATCAAACTAGATTGTGTAAGGGAAAATGAATATAGACTTAAGGTGATGAGATGTTTGGCTGGAATGATTGATAATATGCGTAGGGAGCCATTTACTAATGATTTATATCAAGAGATTCAATACACAAATTGGAATTACTGTTAGAAATTATTAATTCAGTATAAGATAAAATAGAATAGATGCAATCAGATGCTTATGTTTTGTGTAGTGTTTTCAAGATAAATTCGCTCTTATTATAGGTGTTGAAGGATGAACGTCATTTGCCTCCAATGATACAACAAATTAAGAGCAAAGGTTGACACCATAACTCGGGCCCATAATGAACTGAAAAAGTCTCTTCAACACATAAAGAAAGAAAGAGGTGGATAAGAATTTCTAATTTTTGGTGTATTCTTAAAAGAAGCTAAATGTATCTATTTCTACTAGAATGGAGGAGAGAGGAAAATAATGTGAATTACTTCTTCATTATGGCTGCACATTAAACAAATTTAAATCTATAACAAATGCCTTTTGAGTTCTGTAACTTTAGTAATAACAAAAGCTCACTAGTCAAATTCTAGAAATAACCGTGGTACATGATAGAATATCATAGGTGTGACAGTCAATTCTAGTTACTTTCTATCATGAACGTGATAAAACGTCATGAACACAATAAATCTTCACAGCCCAAGCACATAGATGGTGACCTTTCTGTCATGAGCGTGACAAAAGCTTGTGTGCCCAACCATATGAGGAATGTTAAGCACATGATGAGCTTCAATTAACCAGAAATTAAAAAAAAAAAATTGGCTGGGCTTGGATCATGGTATTTCAATATGACATTCATATGCGCAGGTCATACATTCATACATTAACCATTAGTTTAGACCATGAATTTGCACCTCTATGTTTGAGTGCACGGGAGAGAGTCTTTCAGGTTTTTGTATAAGCTTGTTGCTTGAAAGATTTTCCTTTAGCCTTAAAAAAGGAAGAAGGTTATAGGCAGCCAAGAGGAGAGATAGAGTTTGAAGTGGGAGACAATGTTTTCCCTGAAGTTTTCCTATGGAAGAAAGTCTTGAGATTTGAGCAAAAGGGTAGTTAAGCTCGAGATTTATTGGGCCCTATGAGATTCTAGAGATTTGGATCGGTAGCTTATAGGCTTGCTCTACCACTAGAGTTGAGCAAGAAACATGATGTTTTCCACTTCTCCATATTAAGGAGATACATATCAGATACCTCTCCTATTATTTTAGCTGAGAGCATTGAGGTGAGATCATATTTAACATATGAGAAAGAACTAGTCCATATTCTAGTTCAAGAGATCAAAGAGCTTTGAATCAAACAAGTATCATTAGTCAAAGTTTTATAGAGAAACCATGCAATACAAAGAGAGTATATGAGAAAGTGAAGAAGTGATGAAAGCTCATTACCTACAATTATTCAGAGACAGTTCGCTAGATAATTTTGAAGACAAAATTCTTTAAGAAAGATAGAAATGTATTACTCACTTGTTAGGGCATATAATTTAATATGAATTGTGTATGTATAAGTCTCTTATTGATGGTTAAGAGTTATGAGACATAAAAATGACTTTAAAGACTAAAAAAAACAAGTAACAATGTTCGCAGCCGTGAATACATAATTGACGCCCGTGAATGGCGGGTTTTATGACTCTTAGCCTCCATATCTAAGAAGCAAGGAAGGACAAAAAAAAAAAAAAAAAAAAAAGAAAAAAGAAAAGAAAGAAAGAGGCCAGGTTCATATATTATCCAATTTATAAAAGCAAACTGTTATAAAAGCCGCGTCGCCAAAAGCTGTGTGACAGAGACAGCAAGAGAAAGGTGCATAAAACCCTCCAACAGATGTAAATTGCCGCAGCGCGGCATCAACAGCAGCATCCAGCCTGTGCATAACCAACAAATACCCATTTCGCAGATTTTTTTTTTTCTGTCTCTTTCTTTTTTGTTTACTCTTGTTCGATTTTGGAACGTACCCAATAATGGAGTCTTGTTCTTCTGCATCATCTTCTTCTTCGACTGCGGAAAGTAGCAGCAGTAGTAGAAGATACGGAATTAATATCGCTGCGTCGAATTTGATACATGCTCCACTGACGACGCTATTGGAATACTCGGGAATTATAGGAGGAGGTGGCTCCTCCAATTTTCAAGAGAGCGAGCGATTGATTCCTCCTCTAGTTTCTTCGCCATCTTCGTCTACGCGCTCAAATACAGGCGATCAACACCGGCAGGAAATTACCATTAGGATAATTGGTGATGCAGAATCTAGTCCTGCTGCTGGCCCAGCTATTGAGGCTTTGCCTCCTTCATCGTCTCTATCGGATGATCAACCTGGTGATGGTGGAGCTGTTATTTCCGAAACCCTAGATGTTGTTGGAGCGTCCGAGATCACCACCGACCCCTCTTCTTCATCTCCTTCTTCGCAGAGATACGATATCCAAAACTTCGCTAGGTGGATCGAACAGATTCTTCCTTTCTCTTTGCTACTTCTGCTTGTTTTCATTCGCCAGCATATTCAAGGTATTTTTTTTTTCAATTCGTTTCAGATTTATGTGATTTTCCCCCGCTTTTAAGCAACTTGTTGATTTCTTTTCGTAGTAATTGTTACATTTTTAAATCCGAGATTTATCTTTATTAAAGCTATGAAAAGAAATTCTGGATGTCTTATTGGAAATAAGGATGATGCAGCCTTATTTTCACTGCTTGTTGGCTAAAAGTGTGTGAATTTTGATTTATTGTAGGCTTTTGTTTGGCAGTATGGATTGGTGCAGTCTTGTTCAAATCAAATGATATTCTACGGAAGCAGACTGCTCTAAAGGTGTTGATATGGGCATTCTAATAGAATTATAACAGGATAAATTTGCCATGTTAAATTTCTTGGAATCTAAGATTACAGGTGCTGTTTTTTCTGCAGGGGCAGAGAAAGAATTATATTCTTGTGGCCATAACTATATTGTTCATGCTTCATGTGGTGTCTATATACTGGTGGCATAGAAATGATGACCTTCTACACCCATTAATTTTACTTCCCCCAGCCACAATACCTCTTTTCTGGCATGCTGTATTTATCATTATGGTAAATGGTAAGAACTTAGCGTGATTTTTTCAATGGACATGTTTATCCAATACTTATAATCTTTCTGCAGTTCTCCTATCCTATCTAATGCTAGCTTACAACTTATCTTTCAGTCTCTTTTTGATATTTGAGAAAGTAATTAAGATTCATCAAGTGTACTTTTCTTAAATAAAAATGTGTGATCAAAATTTCAGGTTGGACATTAGATTTTTCATAGTGGTGCCATATTTTTGTTAGCTTGCTCTTTCTCCATTAACTAATCAAAAGAGTGAACAACTTATGGACGAAATTGTTATGCTGAACACAATTGTGAAAGACATATCATAGTTACACTGATGTGCTAGTTAATGAAAATGGTCTAGGTATTAAGTAACCAAACCCCAGCTTGATGAGCATTTTTGTGGTACTTTTTTTTTGTGTACGAGAGCTGATATATCCATCAAGAACTTATGATGTAATATTTTGTCAATTGAAGTGTTAGACTTTTTTGGATATGTCCCCTAATTGAATTTTAGGCGTGTTAATTTCTGAGAATTTTCCAGTGTTTAAAAATTATTCTTAGCAAATAAATAACTGAGAAAATTTTGCAGCCAATAGAAAAATTTGCTTGTAATAATCATCTTTTATTTTTTCCAATATAGAAATAAATTTGTGTAAAACAATTTGTGTAAAACAATTTTATATGGGATTATCTTTCTATTTTTTAATTTGAAAAGTGGAAAACATCTTTCTCCAGCTTTAAAATATATAGAAAGGTTTTTCTGCTTTGAGCTTTCAATAGATAGATGCATTTACATTTCTTTTATGGAGAATGAACTAGAAAAAGAGATAAAATTGGAGAAGGGATTTTTTTTTGTGAAAAAAAAAAAAGCAAATGCACATTATATGTGGCTGATATCAGTTAATATGCTTCATATTTCTGCTGATAATAAAAAAGGCATTTAGTAAAAAGTCTTTCTTTTTCAGATGTTATGGTGCGGCAGGTGGCAATGGCTTCTAAATGTATACTCCTGATTTATTACAAGAACTGCAGAGGGTGCAATTACCGTAAGCAGGTTACTTATGCAACAAAGTTCAAATTTCTACAAACTTGTCTCTGCAATCATTCTTGTCATTTACCAGAATATTGACAATTTGCTTTTTTTTTTTCAGGGTCAAATGCTAACTATTGTTGAGTATTTTTTGTTGTTATATCGTACCTTGTTGCCAGTTCCCGTTTGGTATAGGTTTTTCTTAAACAAAGAGTATGGAAGCTTATTATCTTCTATAATTACAGGATTATATTTGACCTTCAAACTTACATCAGTCTTGGGAAAGGTAAATGCTTGTCAGCAGTAGCAAATATTATCTTTCATGAATATTAGTGTTATCTTTTCCTTCTTTTAAAACTCCAATCTCAAAGAGTTTATTGACATCAATATATAGGTTCAATTGTTCTTTGCTGCCTTGAGAGCTCTATCACGTAAGGAAATGCACTACGGTTCATATGCCACTTCAGAGGAGGTGAGTGGTCTTCTTTAAGCGGTGTAATCTCATTGCAATCTCTTTCTATCTCTCAGGGTCAGGAATCCTTATCATCTGCTCCAAAGGGTTGAGAGATCTGTATGAATGTCATATTGGGATGTGAAATAACTGTCGTCTTTTAGGAATATAGCTCTTGAATTTGACCTGACGTTATCCATATTTGGTGGTTATGATGCTTTCTGTGACCCTGGCATAGCTTGCCTCAGCTCCAGATCTAAACTTTTCACCATGCTATGCTAAGTTGGGATCTAGTGATTAAAAGCCTTAAAAAATACTCGCTACAACTGAATTCTACTTTTTCCTTGTGAAGTTCCAGATTTAACTAGCATAAACTAGAAATGCTTCAATAAAATGATATTGGGGATTTGGAGGATAGCACATGCAGTTTTGTATGTCATCCATGTCTGGTTTTTCACTAACATATCTTAAATTCATTTTAGTAATGTTATTTTCCTCTCTAAAATTGTTGGCATATCTCAATTTGTTAGCAATAATTTGCAGGTCAATGCGGCAGGGGATCTCTGTGCCATTTGCCAGGAGAAGATGCATGCACCCATTCTGCTGCGCTGTAAGCACATATTTTGTGAAGATTGTGTATCAGAATGGTAATTTCCTCATTCAGTCTCTGTATTTATGGGTGCATAGTATAGAAGTTGTAGACATTATATATATATATACTCTCCTCCTATTGTGTTTTTAAGGCAGTAATCTGCAGGATGGCCCCTTTCCAATTTCCAAAGTCATGAATTTCTTACCTTGTACTTTTTGAATATAATGATTGGTGAGCGAAAAAGCTTAGGAACCTAGAGTTCTGAAATTTGAAACTTAGATGCTCACAATTCATTACAATGATCCAAGTACTAGAGTGTGTAACCTCCTCCAATTAGTTTTTGAGTTTTGAACATTCAACATGAAATGGTGGTTGTTGCTGCTGGTGAATGGGATAAGGACTAATAGTTTAAACTTTAGTCCTGATTTGGCTTCTGCAGCGCTATAATCTGACAAAATTTGCGCTTTTTTCCTCCAGCTTCTCGGTGCTTTTATCACTGATTCAACATCATAATTTTATTTTGTTGTTCTCATGAATTTTTTGCTTGTTGTATGAAACTGAGCTAAGATAAACATCACAAAGATAAAAATAGTATGAATATGAGTATGGTTTCCAGTTTGGTTTCTGAGTGTTCAGATAATGCAGAGTGGTTGCGTTGGCAAGGTTTTAGGGGGAAATTTTACTAAGATAGCATGTCAAGTGAGTAGTTTTCAGGCAAAGAAAATTAGTTTCACAATTGCACTAATACTGTGGTAGCACACTTCAGCCAAATAAACTGTTTCCAAATAACCCATATCGGTTCATTTGGTAAATTTCATCTGCTATCCCTAAACTTTTTACTTGTGCGCTTCAATATCATTGAAATTCAACTTGTCTCTTGACAATCACTGGACTTCTATTTTGTTTCAATATATTCTTCTGCACTAGCAATTGGTTCTAAAAAAGGTGATTTCTATTAAAAAATTGTTAAAACTAATTAATGAGCCCATATATAAAGTAAAAATGATCAAGACCGGCTAATGAAATATGTATCAGATTTCCAGTATTGGATTTAGTGAAAAGGACATTATTGATACAAATGAGAAAGTGCAATCGTTCTCAAGAGACAAATTGAAGTTCAAACATATCAACGTGCACTAATAGTAAATTTGTGGATGACAGGTGGAATCCTAAATTTCTTATTCATACATCTATTCTGCTCATCTATCTTCATTCAAAAATTACCAATTGTTATTATCTTTTCAAATTTGCATTATTAAATAATGCTTCTACGCTAGTATGTGCTTGCTGGATTTCTTAAACTTCGTCCACTCTGGTTGTCAGGTTTCCTCATTCCTGTAGGGTGCATAAAAACGTGAAATCTGCTGTAGTTGCTTTTTGACCATTTTACAGAAAATTGCCATTTTCCATTTGCCTTAGATGTGCACCCTTTTGAGTTTCAGGTTTGAGCGAGAAAGGACATGTCCATTATGCAGGGCGTTGGTCAAACCAGCAGATATCAGAACATACAGTGATGGTTCAACTAGTTTGTTTTTCCAGTTGTTCTAAGATACACTGCGTGCTGGGAAGCCAGCAGACCAAAAATGACATCTACTTCCAAACTGAAGGTCATTTTGCTTCAGGTTATGCTCATATGTTGATGTTCTTACTGACACATGGATGGGTAAAACATTTGTAGGCATGCTTCCAGGTAGACAGGACAGAGGTGGAAATTTGGACTTTCTGATATAAGAGGTCGGCACGTCTCCCTGCCCATTCATAATGCTGATATTTTATAACATAAACTATATGTGACCCCTCCAATTTGTCCATTTTTCTTAGATTGCCTTTTTGATCAGTTTTAAGCTATGTTGCTTGGACAGGTATGGGTACCCGACACGGGTACATACCTAAATGTCCAACTCCTTGTTTTTTAAAATTTAGGGTACGTGAGGACGACTAAAAAGTATCCAAAATTAGGGTACAAATATTAGGATACATCTATATATAAAAATGTAAATATTTTAAAAGGATTATAGTCTTGATTTTGGTTGAGAATCTAGAAAAAATCAAGTGGGTTCTAAATTTGATACAAATTTTTCTTGATCTCTTTGAATTTTATCAGTTTTTTTAATGTAATTTTATTTTCAAGTAAATCTTTTTAAACAAAAGCTTTGCTTATATTTATATGGAATAATTATATGATAAAATTCAGTAGCAAGTAGTAGGTATAGTATTACAAGAAATCAAGAGTACTTATTTTTAAAGTAGAAGATCCCGTGCGTAATCCGTATCCATATCAGTGTCATACTCGAAGGGTACAGGTACTTCAAAAATGAATGTCTAAATAACATAGATTTTAAGTCATATTTGACCCCTCAATGTTGTTTTTGTTCCAAGTTGTCATCTCAAAAAAATGAAAAATGACTTGTTGTGCTTCTATTTGCTGATGCGACTGTAATTTCTGTTAATTTACATTCTGGTTGCTACGTCAACAACTTTGTGGTGGGATATATCATTTTTCAAAATATTTAGGTGATAATATTGTCCAAAAACAACGTTGAAGAGTAAGATCAAGGGGACTATGGGAAAAAAGGACAAATTGGAGGGGAGATGTATAGTTTAAGTGTATTATTAATTTACAAATTATAACCACCTCTATCATTATGATCTGTGATAACAATTACGAAATTAAGTTCTAATTGATTGCAAAACCAATAGAATTAACTGGATTTTTTGCACTGCCATACCCTTGCCGTCAAATATATTCGGAAAACCAAGAGTGCAGTTTAGTTGTGTTCAGTTCTATCTGATTCAATCCTTGAAAGTGGAAAAGGAAGCAATTAGCTAATACAGTTTTGTATCATTAAATTGGATTGAAGACCTCTAGATGATCAGGAAAATGTACTCTTGCAGCCTAGGAACTTGCTATTGCTATTGCTATAAAAGTAAAGCAGTTATGATTCTAGTTACTTACCTTTTTTATGTGTCTTAAATTGCTAGTGTAAAATCAATGCAAGTAACTAAATAATATTAAAATTCATTTAGCATATAGTGTGCATTATTTATATGCATATGCATCTATTACCCATTCCAAGTAAAGTGACTTTTTTTTTTTCAAATATTTCTTTTCCTGAAATTAAAAGAAATTAGATTGATTCTCAAGAAAAAAAAAACTTACATGTCAATTCTTTTTGCCTTTTTTGATAATTATTCCTCTTGTGGAGATAATAATGAAACCAATGGAAAACTTTCATGAAATTACAAGAGATGACGGTACGAAATTATATTGATGATTATGTATTGCCTTTTAATTTTTGCCTATTCAATAATATCAGCATATTTAGTAAGTGAAAAAGACCATAACTGTTGTATCTTTTTTCACTTTCTTAATATGCATCTACACATAAATTTTAAATGTTTTGGTAAACGTGACATAAAAATTCAAGCATGTTAGAAAGATAAGAAAATATTGCTACAAACCTTAAAAGTTAACAAGTACCCAGTTGATCAAGACACAATTTGATGAGAAATGTTACCAGCTATCGATTATATCAAAAATTATATATTTTTACTACGTTAAAAGAATCTTCATGGAGCTTTCTTAGTTTGATTTTTGCCAAATCTAGTTAATATAAATGGTGATTAAAACTATGACAAAGAGAAGAAGAATGGAGAGTTACTAAACGATAAAAAGAGTGGGAAAAAAAAATGTTTGAAAAGTCTCTCATTCTACTATTTAGCTAATTGAGTTTGATATAATATACTGGTATTATATGAGATTTAAAAATTAAACTATTTGTATTTGTTTTATTTTATCATTGTTAAACTATGTAAGTATTCTATAAATTTGAAAGCATTTCACTGTTAGTTATAAAAAATATTTTCTTTCTCTTATAAGTATCAGAATAATAGATTAAACTTCATAGATAATAGTACGATAGATCAAATCTTAAAATTACTAGTATAATACGTCAAATTTTATAGAATAAATAATAATTTTTTTAAATTTTATGAGAGTATTAATGTATTATATGAAAGTTTAATTTTTTCTAGATTTAATAATGTGAAACAAACATAAAAAAAATTGGACCTATCTAATAGATAGTGAAAAAGAATCTTATTAGTGGATGCTAGAGAATTAGAGCTGTGTATTTGTTTTTATCGTGTAAAAACGTGTCATATCATTAATAATATATGATACCATTATACTAAATATGAATATAAATAATTAATTAATTATATCAAAATTTAATATATATATATAAATAATACAGTTAATCGAATATAATAAGATATGCTTAATTTAAGGCATTTAAATGTGTACAAATTATACGATACAATTCGATTAAAATAATATGTTTAATATGTACAAGTCACACGATAGAAAATATAATTATATACAGAAAATATAAAAATTATATTTACAAATAATAAAATTTGCAAAAAAAAAAATCTCACACGTGTAAATTTATATATATATTTGAATACTTTATATAGTTTGAATTCTTTATTCATATATAAATCTGCAATATAAAATATTATGTTATTCTTAATATATTATAAATTTATTTAGAAAAATTTACTACTTATCCTCCTATGTTTAATATATTGTAATAGTATCTTATGTAGTGCAAAATTTATATGATTGGCTCCTTTGCTTTATGTTCGTTAATTTATGTAGTCCTATTATATTTTAAGAAATTTACTATTAGTAAAAAAAAAATATCTTCTTTTATTCAGAAAAATACTAGTATAATAGATCAAACTTGCATGGATATTAATACAATATGTCAAACTTCAGAAGATATATAATAATTTTTTCTTTATCATTTCACCATCATCCAATATTCTAATAAAAATTATAATAGAATGATATATTAATAGAATATGATAAAACAAATGAGGTAAATCGTATAATTTTTAAATTTTAAAAGGTACAAACCTCAATAGTTCAAACTTCATAGAGAGTGAATAGTAATTTTCTCATTTATTTATATATAAAATTATATTATATATATTTATAAATATTACAATTTACCGTATATATTTAAGTACTTTATATATTTTGAATAATACTAAAATTATTAAATGTTTTATATATTTTTAACCGTGTTTAATTGTGTCTTAATAATTTATGCAAGTAAAACTCATTTACGACATTTTTTTTCTTATCATAAACGTATTAACATATTTATAATACATATATTTAACTCAAATTCATATATATTTGAATTTGTATTGTTTCAAGTCGTTTAGTTGTATCGTATTTAAAATTGCTAGTTCTAACCGGAACAATATAATAAAATTGAGTAGAAAAGATTTTGCACTCTTGTTCCCAAAACCATTCAACTATCAACAATTAAGTATTATATGTAAGTTTTAACTCAGTTAAAAGAACTTTCACTAAGCATTCCCAGTTTGATATTTGGTGAAGCCAATTATTGGAAATGGCAATGAATACTATGTCTATGTAAAGACTAAAAAAAGGAAAAATTACATATTTGATATATTATACTAGTACTTTTTTCGATTTAAAAATTATATAATTTGCCTCTTCTATTTTATCTCCATTAAGCTATGTAGTTTTTCTATTAAATTTTATTACATTAATCGTTAGTGAAAAAGAATATTTTCTTTTGTTCATGAGGTATTAGTACAATATATCATACTTCAAAGGGATATTAATACAATAAATCAAATTTTCAGGAGGTACTAGTATAATAGGTCAAATTTCATGAGATAAATAGTAATTTTTTCTTTGTTATTTTACCATAATTTAATATTTTTCTAATATAAAATCTAACAAAATGATATATTACTATAATATGATAAAATAAATAGAGCAAATTATATAATTTTTAAACTTCAGACAAATATTAATGCAATATGACAAACCTGAAGAGTAAATAGTAATTTTTCAAAAAAAAAAAAAAAGAACAACAGAGAGTTATTAAGTGACAGAAAACCAGAAAAAAGAGTGAAAAAAATATGCCTGATGTAAAATGTTACTATCAACCATAAAAAATAGTATGTGATTTTTCAACTTGGTTAAAAGAACTTGGCATAAGGCATACAAGCACTTTTTTTTTTTTATCTATTTAACCACTTAATATTAGGTTAATTTCATCGGTTATCATTATATTTTGATAATTTGTGCAAAAATTATTTTTTTAATTTTTTTCTTATAAAAATCACTAACGACAATTTCCTCATCGAATTGCTGATGATGTGGCATTGGAATACTGTCATGTAATGTTATATCATCATCTACATAGATATCACGTCAACAAATTCAAAGAATTATAGTGTCACGTTATTGTCCATGTCAGTAATCCAGTGAGAAAATTGTTGAAAGTAATTTTTATTAGAAAAAAATTAAAAAAGTTATTTTTGTTCAAATTATAAAAAATATAATAATTTTAAGTGAAATTAACCCACTTAATATTTCAAAGAAACTATAGATCCAACCACCATATATAACGTGGCATGTTAGAAAACTTATCGGTGCATAAAATACACACGCTATTTTTTAGTATGATAATGACATGTTATGACAAAATTTAAATTATTAAGAGGTGAAATGGACAAAAAAAGAATTATAAGAAATAATTTCGACTAAAAACCGATCAATATGACAAAATGACGAAAATAGAGTACATGTGGCTAAATATATCTTTTGCAGACAAATTTTCACCAAGTATTTTCAACTTAATTTAATGGAATAAGACAAAGTGCTTTCTATATTTGTCACATTTCGTTATTTACCCCCTTAAAATGTTTTTTTTATCCAATATGTCTAATGAATTTAATTTTTGATTTACTTTACCTCATTGTATTTTAGAAATATATAATCTCTCATCCTCCATTGCTGACATGGCAATTAAGTCCAACATGGCAATAATACTGACATAGTATGGTAATATGTCAATAATGAAGGTCAGATGTTATATCTTTTTAAAATGTAAAGAAGCAGTATGGATAAAAAAAAATGATTCAGAAGACAAACTGGACAAAAATTATAAAATGACAACCAAATAAATACAAGAAGTCGGATGTGACTTAACTCTAATTTTTTGAAGTCAATTATTATAAATGGCAATCAAAACTATGCAACCACTGGGATGACAATGGGTAAAGGTTTTACGGGTATTTATATTTATCTGAATTCGTTTAAAACCTAATAAATATTTCTATTATGGTTTTGTAACGGGTTTGGGTAGGATAAGACCCTCAGGCACCCGCTACCCATATATATATAATTTATTGAATGTAATGATATAATTAATTATTTTTTGTGTTTAGTAGTTGATCAACTACAAATGTAATAATTGGAGATTTTAAATATAATTTTTTTGTATCAAAACGAACAATATTTAATTTTATTGTTTTAATGTTATATTTGTATTATTTGATGAATTATTTTAATTTGAATGTGTTGAATTAGATTTTATATTTTATTTTGTTTGTTTCATTTGATGTTATAGTAATGCGTGGTAGATTGTTCGAGTATATTTTAATTTTTAATTATTTATTTAGTTAGAATTTTATTTTATTTTAAAATTTTCACTAATAAATGAATTCGGATATTAATCGGATTTGAAATGAATACGGATATTAACGTTATAATCTTAAATGGATTTAGAATGAATTCAGATAGTGGTATACATTGTCGAATTCAGATATAATATTTTTTGCAGATGTTCTGCTCGTTGCCATCACTAGCGACTACATAAAGATGAGAAGAGCAATCAATAACTGCTTTTAAATGACAGATAAAACGAACAAAAAAAGAGAAAAGTTTCTTGTTATGGGTTTTATAATGTGAATGAAATAGTAAAATTGAGTTTCTAACATTTGTCTAAAGTTTGTAGTTGCTGGTTGTAAGAGTAATAGAACTAAGTAAAAAGGATGTTATTCTTTCTCCTAATAATCTTTGAAGGAACAATACTTATGCAAAATATTATCAATCATTAATCTTATGTGATTCCAAGATGATTGGTCTTAATCAGTGATTTCACAAGTATTAGGTTTACTGTCTAAAATTGCCTGCATAAGAATTTTGTGGTGTCAGATGAAACTTTTAAGAAACAATAATTAAAAAAAAAAAAAATTATAACTACACTGTTATGCCATACCATAATGCAAACATCCTTTCAGGAAATTTTTAAATATAAATATAGTTTTGATTTGTTTAACATGATCAAAGTACATATATTAGGGAGATACATGAGCATCAGCCCAGTAGAGACTGAAAATGAATATCAGAAATAAATCTAGGACAATAACATACAGTTATACTTCCAAACTAGTAAAATATATAGAACATGGAGTATTGGTATTCAAGCAGAAGGATTTGAGTTTCTTTTTGCATCCACTGCATCACTAAGGGCAATATATGAACTTGGGGAGGCAGCACTTTGAGGAACTTCCAAAATTCCCGGTGGTGGCACAGGGTAAGGAGAAATGTCCCGAGTTGGCTGCGGACTTGAACCAATGAAAGCTTCGGGAGGCAGTGCAGGAGGTACAGATGCAGTTGGGATAGAGTGAGTATTGGAGATTACCTTGACAGGATAAACTTCAGTGACTTCCTCGGTGCCTTCATCAAAGTACACAACATCCTGCATCGTCAGTTGGTGATATTCAACAACCTCCCTTAAAAAGCGATTCTCACGAGCGCATATTGAGTTCTCATGAGCCAACCGAGCCTTTTCTGATAACAGAGTTTCCAATTGAAGACGTATCTAGAGGAAAAGAATGGCATCAGACTAAATCCATCATATGCAGTAGCAGATACGGAGAAAGAAAAAAGGAAAAGAAAAGAATCACAAAAAATGACGATCTGTTACGTCCTATTAGTGACATAAGGATCAGGTAGGCAGGGTCCCCAATCCATATTTCCTCAAGAAAAGAGAAACCATTTTGGAAGGTAGCATACCGTCTCCATAGATCGGTTAACAAAAAAGTGTACTCAAAAATATATATATATATATATATATATATATTGAAACAGAGTGGTCCAAGAAACTCTAGCCAGCTTGATGACGTATATATCACATAGGTGAGGATCCAATATAGAAACCCAAGTTAAATCCATCAACACACTAAAAATGAAGGCTACTTCAACAGAGGAACCAGTTATGATTAATAATCTATAAAGAAAAGCAACCTCAGCAGATAAAAAATGAAAAAACACCATAGTTTAGGGTTTTCTTTATCTTAGGAGTTCACATGTTTTGCTCTCCTTTTATGTTTGTCAGGAATGTTCCTAAATATGATTGATAATCCATAACATTTCACAGTAGTTTGGTTTGGTTTATTTAGTTAAATAATTCATTTTAGTTTGAAAAATTTGCAAACTGTAACTATATAAGTTTGGTTCAGAAATTTATCCAAATTGCACCAAAGTGAGCCACAAATACCCTTTTGTAAGCTTGTATTGATGAAATTCTTTTTTATTATCAAAGACATGCAACTTTGGAGTCAAATGGTACGAATGATGAAGTGTTTTTACCACTTAGGTGAGGCACACTCACCTAGATGCAAATGAAACCAAACTAGTCTCGGAGCCTAAGATGGAAAAACATGAATCTCTCGTGTAGGCCAAGCAAGGCAGTAACATATGAACGCTTATGTTTATGGTGTGTTGTGCTTGTTAACAAGAAAATAACTAATTTAAATATTACAGTGCTCCAGCTTCAACTAGTGCTAATAGGCGGTCTGCTTACAATTCATAATGGTTGAGTCTTGATTAGACACTTGCTTTTTCACATGATTGGATATGCTTATAACAAAAAGGATACTAAGATTACAACATTTCAGTGCTACATAATTTGATAAGATGCTATGATATATCTAATGTAAATGTTAGGTGTGTAATCGAGTTGCATCGAAATGATACAGTACCAGGCTTGAACTCGGCTCTATTAAAAAACTTGAAGCTCGAACTGGACTAGAACTCAATCGAGCTTTTTTTAGTTGTTCGAAACTCAATTCGACAAAACTCAAATCAACTAAAAAATTTAATAGGTAGTGTATTCAGTTCGACTCGACTTAAATAACTCGATTAAACTCGAATATATTTAAATATTAAGGGTACAAAAGTAATTCAATAAATAACAAAAAAATTAACTAATCGATTAAGCTCGCAAGCCTTACGAATCGAATTGCGACACTCGAGCTCGATTCGACAAACTCGATTAACTTCAAGTCGAATTCAAATATTTTATAGTCGAATTGGAGTAGCTCATGAGTATTACACCCCTAGTATGTGTTATTGGATTATTGTTTTTGTTATGAGATATTTGTATAATATTGATTAGCTTGATTTATGTAATTTGGGGTAGGTAGAGATTTATTTTCTAGTTTGTATTATTTCCTCTTCATATATTTGTTTCCTATTTTATATTCATAGAATTGTATATATTGAACATTCTACTATTAATAAAATTAGCGATTTCTCTCAATTATTGTTTCTTTACATGATTCCAATGAAACCCTACTTGTTGATTTGAGTGTTATGCTTAAGTGAAAAACTTTTTGTCATAGTTGGATCAGCATGAATGGTCCAACTATAAATACTTGAGATCACTCTTGTCGAGTAACATTTGTTGTCAATATATCTTATTTGATTTTCCTCGGCCTGTATGACCTCTTCTCCTACCTAGTTAGATCTAGGTTAGTATTGTGTGGAGCCTTTTGTGTTACAGGTTTTGGTGCTTTTTATTTTTTATATTAGTAATAATTTGGGCATGATCAAATTGATCTATGCTCCATTTTGAGAGGAAGTATTGTGAGATATTTGCATAATATTAATTAGTTTAATTTATGTAATTAGGGGTAGGTAGAGATTTATTTTCTAGTTTGTATTATTTCCTCTTCTTCATATATTTGTTTCTTATATTATATTCATAGAGCTGTATATATAGGTCATTCTACTATAAATGAAATTACAGATTTTTCTCTATTATTGTTTCTTTACAGTTTTCAAATAAATTGTTATACATTTTGTTTCAAAGGTGTGTGCCCAACATAAGCCTAGGCTTGATAAGTCCAGAGTACTTGACTGAGACATGCACTTTTAATAATACTTACAGTCTTACACCATTTGACCTTAGGTCCTCCAAAATATATATCAGCCTCCACCAATTAAGTCCTTCAAAAACATCAATTTTGAAACTGTTGAAAGTACTTCCAGAATCCTATCACTTTGATTCCAGCTCTTTTGTAATGATTGATCCAATTGGACTAAATCCAAGTTCAGATTTATCAAAATATATGATTTACAATCCAAACATCAATTCCTCTGGGACTCCAGAAAGTTGAATTGGACACGTGAATCAAAATTGAACAAAGGCAATGAAACATCTCTGAGTCGCACTTTAAATATTACAATTCTATTCAATTTTTTACTCACTGTTATGAAAAATAATCAAGGAAGACAATTTCCTATTATTGTTTTCATATTCATTTCCATTCTCTTCCATCATTACTCTCTCCCCCGTTTCCTAGTTTTTCATCCTCTCTTCTAGTTTCTTCTTTTTCTCTCCCAATGGAAAGGGAATTACTAATGCTAATAATATTTGCTAGTAACCTGGTTCTGGTGTATTTAGTTTCCTTATTATTCTGAGGACAGTATAGATGACAGAAATGTTGCTATTTTGAAGATGTATAGCATACATACACTAGATATAATAATTATGACAGGTAAGAATGTGAAAGTGGTAATGCCAAATCCATGCTATGTATAAGTTTTATTATGCCTTTTCCGACGTAGCAATATAAACTGGACTATGAATCCAAATATTTTTACCAACAAACTAGCACAATAATATATTCCGCTATTTGTTCAATTTAAAATATGGCAGAGCACATTTGCCAATGCATCAGGCTCCCCGTTTTGAGTGAACCAGAGGTAAAGTCATCTATCATATGCAAGCTTGGCCCCTACTCCATAAACAACCAGCCTTTTCCCTCATTTTCTACAGATAACCTATTTTTCACAAATAAAATAAATGACCCCCAATCATAAATGAGTAACCTTATGTTGCACCTAGACTCACCCTCGCATACATGCTAAAGAAGAAAATAATGTAGGGCCCATTTGTAAAAGCAATTGCTTTCCAAATGGCTACATAACCATCCACTGTATGTTGATAAATTTCATCAATCTATCTATCTACACATGCACACCTAAAACTGACATTAATAATCACATCAGTAATTGATTTTAAACTTTTATATCAATGAATGTCAATAAGTAAATAAGAAATTTAATTCACAAAAATGTAAACCATAAAATTATAAATCTTATCAATTCTAACATTACACTAACATACATAAGCATATTAAACATAAACCATGCCACTCTGATTATTAGGGCTTGAGTCAACCTTCTGGCCACAAGCAAGGTCTCACTTGCTTACTTTTTTTCAGTTTTCCAGAAAGTAGAGCGTAGAAGCTATTTTTGCTTTTCTACATACAATTCTAGCATTCTTGAAAAATCAATGAGCCATTAGAATCAAATTATTTTCTTAACCATATAAAGTGGGAGCTTGCAGAAGATGGCAATTGCAATCTTTTAACAAGTAAAATTTAAAACCTGATTGTTTTTGGAATGCTCATGTCAATACATAAATTTGGTAATATGAAGCAGTCTTAAAATGACGCCAACTATCATTTCCAATCACATTCTTCATTTTAAGCCATCAAAAAAGTCGGCTGGTGAACTACCAAACAGATCATTATTATCTCTTAGATTATGTTAGAATTGAAAGAAACTAGAAAATGAAAAAAAAATATATAGAAGTTAAGAAATATATAGAAGTTGAAGGAAATGAAATGAAATACATACCAAATCATCATCTTCAGGGTTGTCTCCTCTTTCTCGATGCTCTCGAAGGATTTTATTTTCTTCCTCCAGCTGAGCACATCGCTCCTTAGCAAAAGCCAAATCTGCTTTCACAGTTTTTAGCTCTCGAAGAAGAAGTTTTGCCTTGGCAGCCATAGCCATTGCAACCTGTTACATAAAACAATGGCATATGATGCCTTCCACCATAAAATTATTTAGAATATCTTACAGTGCATCTGCTATTCCAGAAGTAAATGGCCACCAGTAACTTTATATTTCTCCCTACAAGATTTTATTCTCAAGTTTGCAAAGGATACAGCTACAGTATACAACTTTTCTGTATACCTAGGAAAGACATACCTACCTGATATAGACCAATCAGACTCAAACATCAACAGAGTCAGAATTCAGAAAACTTTAAGTTGGAAATAGTAGGACACTGATAAACAAGACTAGCATCTGAGTCAAAACAAATTGGATTGTAAGCCACCTAGTTATGTTATAGATTTCAAAAATTCTACTAAATGAGTAAGCAAAAAAACATCAAGGAAGAAAGACATTAGAAAAATATGTTCCAAGATGAAAAATAAATGTGTTTTTTCTGCTTTGAAATGAGATATATGTTATTTTAAAAGCCAATCCGGCATCTCCTGAGCTGAAACTGCACAAATTTAAGGCAATAGCACATGCAATACGCTTCCATAATATGAACCAGTGACACAGCTGCCACCTTACGTCGCGAGATGCTTTTAGTTGAAGTTCTAGATCAGTATGCATCTGTGGCTGCATATGGGCCTGTATTTGGGGTTGTTGCTGTGTATTACCACCACTAGTGGCCTGATTTTGACCAGCAGCGCCACTGGACTTTTTCCTGATGTGCTTACGAGTTTCTTGGATAATATCAGCAGTTCGATTCTCCACAATGGTAAGACCCTCCTAAAAAAAAACATAGCAGCTTCATGTGTTATAACATGACAGAAAATAATAATGCTAAAAGCCCAAACTTTAATCAATTTGCAATTATAGTTTAACCAGCAGAAATAGCAAAAGTAGCCTGATTTTTAATTATAAGTATAATTGTAGCCAAAGAGCTGATAGGGAAACCACCAATGCAACTCATATGTCAGGCAGTGTTATCAAAGAGGTGCGAGGCGCTCAAGGCACTGGCCTTGGCGCCTCAGCAGCCCCAAAGGCAGGTGAGGCTGCCAAGGCGTGCGCCTTGTGCCTCACCTGAGGTGATGGTGAGGGGCGCCCAGGTGAGGTTAACAGATTTTTTTTTTCTGTTTTCTATTAAGCCAAAACGACATAGTTTTGCCCTGCCTTCCTCCTATTTTCTGTTCCTAAACCACCAAACCCTATTTTTTTTAATTTTCTCTTCTCTTTCTTCTTCAACAGATCTCCTCTTCTTCTCTTCTTTCTCTTCTTTCATCTTCGCTGCTGCGTCCCTCTCGGTGCTTGCAGCTGCTGTTGTCCATCTCGGTGCAGCTGCTGCTGCCCTCCAGCTGTCCAGCTGCTGCTGCTGCTCACTAAGGTACCCCTCCCCTCTCTTCTATTTCAACAGTGTTTTGAAAAAAGTTCTTTGCACAAAATCTTAGAATTATATTTTTGTCCATAAGTCTATACAAGTGCCAATAAATGAAATATTCTTTCTCCATATATGAATGTTATTTTTCAGAATTTCAAACAGACATAAATGCAAAATGTATGATATTATAACTCACAAATTCAGAAAAACAACTTGTATATAGCTACATCCAAGTCTATGTTACGATCTCAACACCCAATACTTAGATGCAAATATAAGATATCAAACATTTAAAAAAGAAATATAATGCAGAAAAAAGGATTATTTAGAATTTTATTTAATTCAGTTTTGCTTATATTTCATTTTCATCTTTATTTAGGATTTTAAATTAACGAGTCTTTTATTTTTGTTACAGTTCCTTTTCTGTGAGGGATTAGGATTTATCTTGACTAGTATAAATTGGTAAGCTAGCATAGAAATAAATAGTTGTATTTTACTAAGTTTTTATTTTGAGTTTTTCCTTTAATTATTTTTATTCATTGAAAAATTCTGCAATATTTTATTTATGTAGTTTAATACTTAATGTAGGGTGAGGCAAGTGGTGGTACTTCAAGTGCACCTTGTAATAATAATGCTAGAAGTGACCCGGGTTGGAAATATGTGCGCATGTCTAAACCACCCAATACAAATGATTTGATTTATAATTTTTGCGAAAAAGTTACAAAATGAGGGGTTTATTGTGCAAAGCAACACCTAGTAGAAGAATATCGAAATGTTAAAGGTTGTTCAAGATGTCCCCTTCATGTAAGGGAAGAAATTAAAGAATTTGTGTTAAAAAAAGTTTCATCAACTATTGCTAGGAGTTCAATTCCAGATATTGAAGATGTAGACGCTTATGGAGATGATGAAGAATTAGATGATATTATTAGGGGAAGCAAAAGTTCGAGGGAAGGAAGTAATAAGTCAATTAGTATGGTAAAAAAAGCCAAGGTGTATGATGCAGCGATACCATTCAATGCCGTTAAGTATCCAAGCTTTGATGTGATGATTGAATCCATAGGACAATATGGTGTTGGCATGAAACCACCTTGTTACCATGAGGTGAGGGTTCCTTTTTCGAAAAAAGAAGTCGATGAAGTAACCAAAATGATGAATTCCTATGAAGATGAATGGGCAAAGTATGGTTGTTCTATTATGTGTGATGGATGGACAGACAAGAAAAATTGGACCCTTATTAACTTTTTGATAAATTCACCAAAAGGAACTTTCTTTGTTAAATCTGTTGATGCTTCTAATGTTTAAGTTACTTGATAGCTTCATAGAACATATTGGGGAAGCAAATGTGGTCCAAGTTATCACTGAAAATGCAAGCAATAATATTCTTGGAAGTAAAACTAAAAACTCTCTTTTCCTTTGTAACTTCTAAGTTATTGGCTATGCAATTCATCAATAATGTAACTAAATGGTTCTTGGCTTTTGTTTTTTCAATTTGCAACTAAACTGTCTTTCTTTGATTTGTTTTCAGGAAAACTATTAGAAGCAAAGAGATTACATTTGTTTTGGACTCCTTGTGCTGCTCATTGCATTGACCTAATATTGGAAGATATTGAAAAACTGCCTACTTTTAGTAAGACATTGAAGCGGGCAATGAACTTAAATGCTTTCATTTATATTCGACCTAGAGTAGTGAATTTGTTAAGACATTTCGCTGGACAAAAAGAACTTGTTCGAGTTGGTGTGACAAGATTTGCTACTGCTTTTCCTACTCTTCAGCACATACATAAGCAAAAAATAATAATTTGAGAAATATGTTCACTTCTGAAGAATGGAAAACAAGTAAATGGGTCAAAGAAGCTAATAGTAAACAGATGACTTCTATTATTTTGATGCCCTCCTTTTGGACTAGCATTGTATATATCTTGAAGATATTTAGCCCTTTAGTCCGGGTACTTAGATTGGTTGATGGTGAGAAAAAACCAACAATGAGATACATCTATGAAGCTATGGAAAGGGCTAAAGAGGCTATCATGAGTTCTTTTAATAACAATGAAGAGAAATACAAAGATGTCTTTAAAATCATTGACAATAATAGATGGGATTGTCAACTCCATCGGCCTTTGCATGCGGCGGGATATTACCTAAATCCTGAGTTTTTCTATTCAAGTTCTGAGCTTTATCAAGATGCAGAGGTTATGAAGGGTTTTTATGCAGCATTACAAAGGTTGGTCCCAAGCATCGAAGAGCAAGACAAAATTTATGATCAAATTGCATTATACCAAAATGCAGAAGGACTATTTGGGATTGACATAGCTATTAGGCATCAAAAAACCAAATCTCTAGGTAAACTTTAATCATATGATTGCTTTTACAAGTAGTCAGCCAATCAGGATTTAAAAATTAAATGTTGTGACTTATATCTTAAATACAGCTCAATGGTGGAAATCTTATGGATCGTCAACTCCGAATTTGCAAAAATTTGCTATTAAGGTACTTCGCCTCACTTGTAGTGCATCTGGCTGTGAGCGTAATTGGAGCACATTTGAGCATGTAAGCATTAAACAATTGAATTGAATTTTTTTTTTCCTAAAAACATTATGCAGCACTTTGCAACTTTGTTGAATTGTATTGAAATTGTTTTGCTTATAATTGCAGATTCATAGCAAGAAAAGAAATAAACTAGCTCAAAAACGCTTGAATGATTTGGTATTTGCCAAATATAATCGAGCGTTAAAACGTCGATATGATGCACATGACCGCATTGATCCCATTTCTTTACAAGAAATAGATGATAGCAATGAATGGTTGATGGGTGTGACGGATGAGGAAAATGAAGATGATTTTGTATTTGATGATGATTCTTTGATATGGGATGCGGTTGATAGAGCTAGTGGAGTTGGAGAAGAGGCTTACCATACTCAATCAATTAAGGAAAAAAATGTTGGCTCCACATCTACATCAACTGCTAGGTGTAGGCCTAAGCAAGCAGAAAAGGCAAAAACTTCTCAAAAGAAAGCTACTCCTCTAATACTTAAAGATGAGGAAGAGGTGGATTCTGAAGATGAGGAAGAGGGTAGTGAAGAAGTGGAAGAGGATTTCAATGAAGAAGAAGAAAACATAAAGTTTAGTGATGATGAATGAGTGATAAGTGATGTAAAAACTATAATTAATATTTATTATGAGATTAGGTGTAGAACCTACTATAATATTAGTTTAATAGTACTACTCTAGGACTAAGACTTGTAGCTATTTTATAAAACTATATTTTACTTATATTACTTTTATGTATGTGTTATATTGTGAACTTGTGATATAAGTTCTAGGTTTATTTTATTTCGTCAAGCGCACGCCTTACTTTCGTCAAGCCCGCGCCTCGCCTTACGCCTCAGGCGATAAGAGTTTTTAACGCCTTGGTGCGCCTTTCGCCTTTAACAACTATGTTTCTACACATGCCAAGCCAACAAGTTACACCAATAAAAAAGGCCAAGGCTATTATAAACTAAATCCGTAAATTATAACTGATGACATTGTATGATGTGGGATAGTAGAACCGAACTTGATTGAAAAAAGAGTTTATAGTAGTAATAGGATTTCAACATATTTCCTAGATGAGAGAAAGATCAAGCGCATCCCTTATGAAAAATGTTTGGCCAACAAACATGCTCCCTTCCGATCTTCTATCAAAACCAAATAAAGAATATATGATGAAGAAACAAGATTGTCGTTGACAAAACAAATGCCAATATTAGGAGCTCAAAAATATGCAAAACACATAGATGTGGAAGAATTTGATTAAAGAAATTCCACAATACGAGTTATTCCAACAACTTTATAGATCATGTATCAAAGTAAAAAGGCTACACTAGACTTCAGACATTTGATACATCATGTACGTTTGAATCACTATCATTAGCCTTTCATTATTAGAATTAGCTAAATCTCATAAGCATGTGCACATGAATTAGCTTTTTGACTAATGGCATTTTTTTTTGTCTCCATTATGTTTTTCCACAACAGATATTTAAGAATCACGGTTGACTAAGTAACACCTCTTACAAGTTGTTATACAAGACTTTGATGGCCATTACAAATGGTATAGGTGTACTTCTTCAAACCTTGCTTCTTTAAAATATTCACAATAGAACCGACCACAACTATTTCATTTCAGAGAGAAAACCCCAAAACAAACATGATTTAAGTCCCTAGAATGCGTGTAAATTTGTGATGTACAAAAAGGCGAGCTATTTTCAATAGAGAACTCAAAAAGAGATTGAAATAAGTGTAGTAGGTTAAATTAGTGCAATAGCATTTGGTTATGGCTACTAACTAAAAAATAAAGTGCTATGGCTGTGATTTCAATAGAGTTAAACAAAGCCTTTAAAACAACAGATATAAATAACCCATTTTTACACCTATGCTCACTTCAATAGTTATACACCAAATTGATTTAAGATGTCACTTCAAGGGAACAATATTTAAACGCATAAATAAGGCTAGAGAGTAACCTACGATATTATCACATATTTATTGACATCAAGAATAATTGGCATGATGTGTTTAAGTTCCATTGTGCACAGCTACTTAATAGGTTCCTAACCAGTAACCAAAATCCACCACCTTCCCTCACTTTTAGGCCAATGCGATTCATAAAAACTACACCACTTATGTGAAATGCCGCGCACAATATTCCCAGTCAAAACTAAAATCATTGCATTAGCATTCAACTGATAAATGAAGAATCAAATAGGCAATTGAAACAAAAAAAAAATTAAAAGAAAAATTTATATGATCAAATCTAGAAGAAAGTTACCACATGCTACCACGATACTTAAGCGTGTAAGGTCCACTCTCAAGCGAGCGATCGAAATGGCTATGAACCTTATGCTTTCCATTTCCACTCTGATCAACAAGCGTGAGCTCAAACAACGCTCTGACATCAGTGCCCTCACTGGCAAGAGCGATGAAAACCGATACATAAGCAGAATTATCCTCCGGATTCTTACCGTCAGGATAAAAATATATCGCCCACTGATACCCTCCCACCGTAAAACTGTCACTGGCAATGTGCTTGCCAACGCCCATCCCCTTAGCAAGCGAATATCCTTGGATGACAAACCGATGCGATCCATTCACCGTTTCGGTCACCGACCGGGAAGACGACGGTGAGACCAGAGGCCTTGTCTCGGATTTTGGTATAATACTGTTGGTCATTATCAAGGGGTTTTCAAAATTGGGAAATTCTTCATGGAATTGAAAGAAATTTTGATGAATTATATTTATTGGTTTTAAGAATTTGAGAAATTTTGGGAGAAAAGTATATGTCAAGAGGGTTTTATTATTTATAAATTATTTAATTTAGAAAAAAAAATATTATTTATTTTATGCTTTAACATAATATGATAGTTCTTTCTTCAAATTTAAAAATTATACAATTTATTTTATTTTATTTTATTTTTATTAAACTATAATCTTTCTATTAAATTTTAAAATATATACGGTTAATCAGAAATAATATTATTTTTATTCATAGATATACTAGTGTAATATGTTAAAATTTAAGGGCACAAGTATAATAAATCAAATTTGCAGAAAGTACTAGTATAATAGGTCCAATTTCAGAGAATAAATATTAATTTTTTATTTGTCATTTCACTACAATTTAACGACTTTTTAATAGAAAATATAGTGGAATGCGTAGTAGTATAATATAATAAAACAGATAGAGTAAAATTGTATTAAACCTTGAAAAAATATTAATGTAATATATCAAATCTTACGGAATAAATAGTAATTTTCTCTTTAATTTAGTCATTCTATATAAAATGTCTCCAACAAATTCTATATCTTTAAAATTTATATTAAAAAGTGAATTTTACTCCCTACATTTAAAGATCCAACTTCATTCTCTATTTTAATTTTAATAAAAAAATTGTATAAAGGGAAAATGAAAGAAATGAAAAGAAAAGGAGAAAGGGAATGATTAAAAAAAAATAGTTTTTAATGTTTTAGTTATTAATAAGAGAGAAAAAATCATTGTATTTAATTAACTAAAAGAGTGTATATAGTAGACTAATAAACGAGAGTGTTAAAAGAGAATATTAGTGGCAAGTGCTACTAGCATTCTTCATGATGCAAAGGTATGCCTAATTTTTTTTTTTTTTTAATTATTGTTGCATCTATGGTCTATTCAATTACTCCAATTAAATCTATTGTCATATTTTCATGGAAAAAGCATTATTTGACTTACATGCTTGTCATATCTAATATGGCTAACGAATTAGAAAACTAATATACACATTTCAAAATTGGATGCATAACTAACCAGAAATCAAGTGTGTTCGCAATCAAAATAGTATTGATATGATAAAAAAAATTAGTGGAAAATTCTTTCAACAAAAACCTCTCCCTAGCATTGAAAGAGGGCAAGGCTAAAAAAAATAAAGATGACAGAACAAGGACAAAAGATAAGAGATTATAGAGATATGCTCATGTTAGGGTCGGTTATGAAGGCCTCAATCGAAGAAGTAATGGAGGCCTTAAATGTTTTTTTAGATTCTAGAGAAGTTGTCATCAACTAGTTGGATAAAATACCTTACATTTCGCTAGCGCTAGAACTGAAAAATAAACTTGAGCAAAAGTTAGAAAGGACTGTGATAGTGAACTTGTTGGAGAAAACTATTGGTTACAAATGTTGAGTAATAGAATCAAGAGCTTATGAGATATCTTATGTGCTAAAATTTTAGATATTCGAATGAGTCTCTTCTTAGTGCAGTTCTCCAATGATATGGACTTCCACACGCTCTTCTAAAAGGTCATTGGGTTATCAATGGATCAAATCTCTTAGTCCATAAATGGACTTCTAAATTTCAAGTCACTCATAAAGGTCTCAGCCAAACTACAGTTTGGATCAGGCTTCTAGAACTACATTTGCACTATTTTTCTGGAAAAGGTGCTTTATGCAATTTCTAAGTTAATTGCCAATGTAATTCCCTCTCACGCAGTAGACTAAATCCCTACACACAGAAGAATGCTATCCAACTATAACCAGTTAAACCTATTAATTTGTGACCAAATTAAAACTTTTCTTATCTTATTTAACTTGCTCTCTAATACATGCATACCATTTTGTATTACTGGACTATATTAACTATATTTCATATCACAATCATATAACTAGATACTGATAACTGGGTTTTGGGCTAAAAACCAGCCCACTTATAAGATCCTTATTAGAGCAATATAATTAAAGTCACTAACTCTTTTAAAACTTTATCACTCTAATCTAACTACCCAAATGACATGAAATAAAATAATGAGATAAAATGCATGAGTTGAACTCTGACTTATTTGACGGGCTGGATCTCCTCTTCTCGTATCAACTCAGTCATCTACTGGCTCTAAACTTACGTGCAGAAAACCTACACGCTAAGCTAATGAAAGCTTAATGGTACATATAATTATATAAATTCTTTCATGCATTCGTTACATAACAAACATATATATAACACGCTATTTCATATTAGCTTATAGAATCATTACATAAATCTCATGCTAAATCCCAATCATATATCATACCATCGTTCTGTAATATCACATAATAAAAAGGGCTATGAACATACTTTTGTTTGGGAACATAATTAACATAAACCATCATTATCACAAAGATCATATCCATACACTAAATTCCTTACAAGCATTTCCTTTATACATTATTAACTAGTAAGCATATCGATATGATTAAAGTGAAATAGCGCATACCGGATACAGGTTATGAATAGGAGTGCTCTTGGAGCTAAGACCATCCTATTCAAGTGTAGAGAGTGCTAGTCTGAACTCTTAGGTCAGATGCGCTCTCAGAACTAGGGCCAACTTGACCAAGGAAAGTAATTGATTGCTAGTAAGAGGGACAAGGGCACTCTCAAAGCTAGGGCCACCTTGTCTATGGGTTAAGGACGCTCTCTGAACTAAAGCCACATTGCCTATAACATAAGGAAGAAAATATATGGTACTATAAGAACTCTAAATGACATATCATCTATCCTAAAGCTAGTCTAGTACGAGTAACTAGGCATACTAAGGCTTGTTCTATACATTCTATTTCTATTTCATGTTTCTGTATCTATTCAGTAGTGTCCATTTCATATGTGTCATGAACATCAATCGTATAAGTATGAGTCGTGTCCTTTTCGTGATGATTCCATCATAACCATGCTCACTTAAAGCCAAACATATGTATATATAATATAAAATTTCCATGTCATGTTCATCTACTATGTCAATAACATAATCACACATCAACACCACATCATTATATCATAGAGTCATTCATATACCACAACATGTATGTTCATGTTTGACATAATAATCAATGGCATATAACACAATAGTCATTAAATCCATTTTCTATTAATTGTATAGACCATGTTACATGTATCTTCATATGCATGTCTTATCATACCTTTAGCACATATCACCATGTACATTTATTTACCTACCATATATCACTACCATGATTTAATATATTCAAATATGAATAATATAACCTATCATCCCATTAATTACCATGTCCAGAATAACCAATAATACTTATCTCATATAGAGTCATCCATATGTCATCACTTATATATATTCATGTTCATCATGTCATATCATTGCATTTTAAGCATGTATCTTATTAACATCATGTCCATTACCCTACACAAGCATATTGGGTGTCAGGGTGAGCTTTGGCACATTATGGCATGCTACAGCGTGCTGTGGCGCATCGTGGAGTGCCCATGGCCTTACCTCAACTCAAGACGGGGCAAGGCAGCATCACGCGAATCTCAAGCATGATTTCCATGTTGAGATCATGAAACCTGTAATAACAGTAATATACAACACATTTTTTTCACGTTAAACTCAATTTCCTTTAATTAACCAACCAAACACACATATAGAAATACCATAAAATATTTATATAGCCCAAATCATCATTCTTAACATGCTATAATTTGTTTCATGTCTTCATACCATTTAATGTGACAATAATAGATAATTCATATCTTTAATTCACATAAACGATTTTCAACCCATCAAACTAATAACTATGGCATACAACAGTAACATAAAACCCAAAATATACATTTATCATCAAGCATATAGACCGTAAGCAAATAAACATGATTATATGTACAAAACTTTAACTATAGAGCCACAATCATGTATTCTACCATCCTCACTCGCCTAGGTGGTTGTTCCCACCTTCCATTTTGTTTCCTACTACAAAGGACATGAACTAGATGTCACAAACAAAGCCATACACGTTATGTTCTATAGAATATAACCATCTAATATAAAAAAACTAACCTTTAACAGAATAAAATAAGAAAACGCCATTTTAAAACCATATTAATCGTAATTTGATCCTCATATCGATAGAAGTTCATGAATCTTACCATTTTAGGTCTATAACAATGGAGAATCTCGGTCTCTAAGGCTGTCTAAGCATGAAACTTGTGTTCTAAAGCAAAACCCTTAAAAATCCTTATTTAAATCTTATTAAAGCTCATGTCTAATGTGTTTTTTTCTTGTGTTTAATCTAAGGAAAAGCAATGGGGAAAGAATGGGAGAGTTCTTTGAGTGTTTTTTGATGTGAAAGGGTGGCTAGAGTTCTGAAAAAGTGAAAGAGACAAAGTGGAATCGCTTTTTCATAAAGTTATAGCTCAGTTCAAAATCGTGTTCGCACTTCTAAAATTGCAATCAAGAAACTTTTCGTGATCGCACTCCATAAATCGTGATCGTGCTTTTCTTGTTTACTTTTTATTAAATTAAATCAATTCCTTTTCATGTTAAGCTCTAACCATTTTTATATCCTTACGATTAATTACCAAAATACCCTTCATATTATCATATTATCTTCTAGACCCTACTTCATGGGCGTTACAGCCAAGGTGGTTAAAGCTAATCATAATACAAGTGGTTTTGTAGAGGGTGGTTTGCAAGGTTGGCTGTAGTTGTAGATTTAGACAAGCCCTTAGTTTCCCAATTTGTGATCGAAGAAGAACTTTAGAGAGTTAAATATGAGAAGTTGCCAAATATTTGTTTTCGTTGTGGCTATTACGGCCATCTAAAGCCCTTTTATATGTTGATTGTTTTTTCATACAAGGATAAAGAAAATGATAACAGGATATGGTAGTTGGTGATAAAGATATCACCTATGGGCCATGGATGGTTATTCCCTCACGAAAGAGGAATGTTAAAAAAATCTCTAGTAATCCGAAGAAGAAAGAAAAAGCTATCTCAAAGGGATCAAGATTTGATCTCCTAAAATCAGATGTGGGAGAAGATTTAGGAGATGATAGGAGGAATGATTATCACCTCAATGATACTGGGAATAATAAAAAAAGTTAACTCGTTTAAAAGGGCCCATAATAAGAGAAATTCAAAGCTACCAAAAAGAAATTCGGGAACACATAGGAAGAGTAGTTGAAAGTGGCTTTCAAAGTAGTCATCCTTCAAAAGTGGGTAAAGGGAAAAAATCTTCACTGGGTGAATAGTTTGACTTTTTTATCTAGCAAGTCAGGTGTTGATAATATAGTGGCTATTCCTACTTCCCTGGATCTTAAAAAGCACTCAGTGGTTGGCAAATAGTATATTCCAATTTCACAAACCCCCATAGTGACTTCAACAATACAAAGTGATGGCTCAGTTCATATTAAAAGAATAATTAGTAATCGGCAAAAAGGGAAGTCTCCTGATAAATGAACGTTGGTTGCTAATGATTCCAATGAATTACTAGATTATCATGCTTTTATCAAAGCTAACAATGATGAAGAAAAAGATTATATCTTAGTTGAGGAGGATGATATTGGTAATGGTTTTAACCTTAGGATTTGAAAGGCTTCTCCTCTTCTTTTTGTTTTATTCTTATTATTATTATTATTATTTTTTTATGGAATTATCAAAGATGCCATGTGTGTTCCATTTTCTCAGGTTTTTAAGCTGCATTCAAAAGAATAAATTCGACATTATTATCCTTCTTGAGTCGCGCATTAGTGGTCAAGTTGCAAATAGATTGATTGTTATAATTGTTGCTTTTTTTCTCATCATGTGGAAGCGATTGGCCTCTCTGTGGGCATTTAGATCCTATGGCATGATATTGTGAATGTTTAGGTCCTCGAAAACAACCTTTAATATGTTTATGCTAGAGTTTTCCGCAATAGCTCTTTTGAGTATATGTTGATAGCAATTTATGTTAGTCCCCACCTAAGTCAAAATGGCTCTTCATGGGATAACCTTAAGTGATTACATCTGAACCTTAGTTCTCATAGGGGATTTTAATTCCATTATTTTTCCACTGGAAAGGAAATAGGGTAAACAAAAAGGTATGGCATTTGCATGAAATTTGTCTCTTAGTTTAGTGATTCAGGTTTGCTGGATATTGGTTATAAAGACTCTAATTTTACATGGAAAATAGGAAATCTTTATGAAAGATTGGATAAGACAGTATGCAATCTGAGTTGGCGGGTTAAATTCCCTAATGCAACCTTATTTTCCATCTTGCTAGACTCTAATCGGACTATTATCCTATTCTTCTTCAAAGCAAAAGTGTGGGGCCGAATCGTAATAAAATTCCTTTTATATTTATGCAATATTGGTTTTCACACGAGAGCTTTAGAGACCTTGTGGCAAATGAGTGAATGGTGGACTTTTCTTTTATATCCACTTTTAATTCTTTTATCAGCAAGTTATGGGCTTGCAAACAAAATATTTTTGGGAATGTATTCCTGCAAAAAAGAGTTCTTCTAGCTAGAATTAGAGGAATTCAAAAAATTCTCGAAAAACGGCATATTCCTCACCTTATAGACCTTAACGCAGCTCTTAAAAGGGAGTTATAAACAGTCTTATTGAAAGAAAAACTCATTTAGAAACAAATTTTAAAAGCTAAAAGGGTTTCCTGGGAGACAAGAACATGACCTATTTTCATTTGAAAACAATTAAAAGAAGAAAAAAGAATTGCATAGAACTTCTGTAATGGGAAGATGATAGCTGGATAACGGATCAATAAGCTCTTAAAGATCTTTCTATGGCCTTCTTTAAAAATTCCTATCAAGATGATAATGATTATCTCCAACCTTTTTGCATGAGTAATGATTTTCAGACTTTGAGTCAAGAAATGCTAGATGAGTTAAAAAGGTTTCTATGGCCTTCTTTAATTGCAATGGGTTTCCTAACACATTTGATCAGTGTGATTATGTATTAATTAAGTCCGTTCCATTCTAGTCTAAGTCTTATGGAATGGAGAAGCAATTGACTCTTTCAAGCATACGCAGGGTTTGAGGTAGACCTGCCCTCTTTCCCCTGTCTGTTTGTTTTATACATGGAAAGGCTAGCCATTTGATTCAATATGTTGTTAATTCTGATTTTTGGAAACTAATTCATCTTAATCAGTATAGTCCCTCTCTCTCATGATTTTTTTTTTATGGATGTCCTTATTCTATTTACTAAAGCTGACATTAAACAAGCTAAGGTTATCAATTTGGTGATGAAAGCTTTTTTTGAGAGTTCTAGACAGAAAGTTAGTGCTTCAAAGACTATTGTTTATTTTTCAAAGAATATTACTCATCAAACTCAGTTAATTCTCAACAAATAGGGCTTTAGAGAAATAAGGGACCTAAATAAGTATTTTGGTGTTCATTTGCTTCACAACTAGTTGTCAAGAAACATAAATAGGTATATTGTAGACAAAATGACCATAAAAATTGCAAACTAGAATGATAGCAGAGTTTCTTTTGCTTGAAGAGTAACTTTATCTTAATCGGTCCTTCAAGCTCTCTTTATCTATGTGATGCAAACTTCTATAATTTTTAAAACTCTTTGTAATAAAATGGAATGTTAGGGAATTTATGTAGGGTAAAGATGAAGGAATAAGGTTGCTCTCATAAAATGGAACGCTATTCAACAATAGAGGAATATAGGTGGTTTGGGGTTAAGAAACTTTAGTCGTTTGAATCTTGCCTTCCAAATGAAATTAGCCTGGCAAGTTCATTACTCTCTAGATATTTTTTAGGTTAAAAATCTAATCGTTTAAGTTCCATGGTGAAACTATTGATAAACTAACAAATTCAACCAGTTACTCTACAATATGGAAGGGAATATGTAATGATTGGGAGTATGTTCTAAATAATGAGGTTTAGACCCATGGTAATGGAGTCAAAATAAAATTCTACTAGGACTTGTAGGTTTCTAGCATCAATTGTAATCTTGTTGAAGTAGCTACTAGTCTTATTACAAATCATATGACTGACAAACTAATTTCGTATTTTATGGATTCAAGTGGGAATTAGAGGTGGGACCTATTTACAAATCTTCTCCCCTAGACATTGCTTTTCCATATCGCTACATCTGCCACCTTTCTTCCTTCCAAAGAGAAGATGTTATTCTTTGGCTTTTTTATCCTTTTAGAGCTTTCTATACAAGGACAACCTACAGTTTTATTGTAGGTGAAGTTAACGCATATCACAACTTCTATTGGAAAGTGTTTTGGAATTGGAATATCCCTTAAAAAGAATAAAAATGTCTTTTATGGCATATTGTTCTTGATTGGTGTTATGATAAATTTCATACATCTAAAAGACATACCTCCTCTTATGCTCTTTGTTCAATTTGTAATATAAAAATAGAGACCAGTCTTCATGTCTTGAAATATTATTTTATGGCTACTAGATTTTGGTTAGGTGTTGCTCAAGGTAATTGTATCTCTAGTTTTTTTAGTGGGATTGTTAGCTTTTATGAGTGGATAGTTGTCAATTTAAAGAAGGATTTTCATTTGAACTATGAGACCACCCAGAATATTGCATTTGGTGTGGGGTGTTAGGTTCTATGAAAGCCTTAAATAAGTTGGGGCTTTAATTAGCTACACTTTGGAGTACTCGAAAATGATTGGAAATGCTGTAGGAAAACTCTAAGTGTCTAGTTGGGATACTATAGAAGAAAGGTTGATATTCTGGAGATGCCCTCTTGTTTCATACTTTAAAATTAATGCTAATGCTTCCATTAGTCATCATAATGCTTGGATACATGAGTTGGTTTGATTAGAGATCACTTAGGCCATTAGGTATTGGGATTCTAAGACATACCATATACATCTAGAAGTAGCGGAAACTTAAAATTTTAATCCCAAACCAATGGATTCGTCCTATATAGCTGTGCTTAATTAATCCAAATAAAGGTTTGAAGAAGATTACCTTTTACTTTAGACAATTTTGACCTTCAATTCATTTTACTGAGTTGTTGCAAACCACAATAATCCTTTTGGATCACCTCTAATAGAAATCCATGCAAAGGTAACAAAGAGGAAAACCTTTGGAGGCTATAAGTGCTTCACAATTCCTTATGCTTGCAAGAAAGGGTGAATGAGAGTGTATGAGATATATGAGAACAAAACCCTTTATTCTTTGGTACAATAGCTCTATTCTAATGTCAAAAAATGACTATTTATAAATGATTAGGGTTCAAAACCCTCGTTCATAGAATCCCAATCTAATTAGATTTCCATATCTAACATTGGTCCCGCTCAAAACACTTGTCCCTGATACTTGAAATCGAGCTGTTTTGGGTTGTGACATCCATATCCTGATCGAGATTTTGCTTAATTCTAGTCCAGTGTGCTTCCTATGATAAGAGTGGCATGTGTCCCACTTCGGAAACACCTTTCCTGCTCGGGACACTATCTAGACCAGGCTTTTCTCTCTCTTTTTGGATCCAATCTAAAAACCTATTTTACTTCCTCTACACATGTTCAATGTATGTGACCCATTAGGTTCCCAGTTATATTGGCCACTCATATCAATACTTGATCTTAATCAAGTCATGAGCGATATTTAGCAACACATCATGACTCCCAATTGATCGGAAAGTCAGTGGTCTGACTACAAACTTTTCCATAGACAATATTTGTGCAATTTGTCCTTTCACCCTCACTATACCCCACTCAGTTAAGAGCATGGACTCTGTATAGACTGATTATATCACATCTAGTTTGAGTGATGTTAGATCTTATCCTTGAGACTCGTTACTCTTACAGATATATCACTAAAGACCATCTTTACGATATTTCCACTTTTATGATATTTCCATTTTGGCTGGAGAGTCTTGAGTAATTATCTTAAAAAAAGGCCGTAGGTATACTTTCATTCTATCGGAAGTGGTGAATCATTTGTTGGCTATTCAACTATCTTCGAATACTTCAAACTATACCCAATCACCACCCTATGAGCAACCTCTCTTAAGGCAATAAGGAATGGAGCCAAAGTATAGAATCAGTATCCAAGATAATTTTGAGCACCTCAAGTCTAAGGATACTTGCACCATTGTTATGATGAGACTATCACTGGTATAGAATAGAAGATCCAAGTGATGATCTCATAGCAGGTCATCCAATGTAGTTGACTACTCTAGTAAGCATCCACATGTTAACTTTAAACATCTTATGTCTACAGATTATGAGATCTGTTGTTTGATCCAATTAAGGAGTATAACAAGTGCTAGTCTGTCCAGATCAGCAACGTCCAGTCTTGTTAACCTTATGACTAGGGATAATTTAGATATAACCATAATTGTGCATGATAGGAATCTCAATATCATGATCCCATTATGATTTCCTTCATGCTATGTTTGTATCATGGACTTCATTACTTGATTTAAGATCTGATCAATTCATAATATAAATGAACATCAATAAATGAAAATGCCTTTTATTCATATGAAAACAAGTTTGTACAATAAGTGCTATAGGTGATTGCCTTTAGAGCATCTCTCTAACATACTCTCACTTGCACTAAAGTCAATCGCCTTTATCTAATACTATAGGTAAGTACATGAGGGTTTACTTCTTTTAGGGAAGTGGCTTTGTGAGCATATCAGCGATATTCTGATCAGTGAGCACTCTTTCTATTTTTATATCACCTCTACCAATGATCTCTCTAATCACATGATAGCGTCTGAGCACATGTTTGGACTTTTGATGAGATCGTGGCTCATTTGCTTGCAAAATAGCTCCATTGTTATCATAATACAGCAGTATCGAATCATCAATGCCGGGAACCACTCCTACCTCTGTGATGAACTTCCTTATCCAAATTGCTTCCTTGGCTACCTCAGAAGCTACAATGTATTATGCTTCAGTTGTAGAAACTACAATCGTTTCCTATTTTGAACTCTTCCAACTGATTGCACCACTATTAAGTGTGAACATGTAATCTAATTGGGATTTTGAGTTATCCCTATCAATTTGGTAGCTAGCATCTGTATACCTGCTTACCTTAAGGTTTCTATCTCTATAAACTAACAATACATCCTTAGTCTTTCTTAAGTATCTTCTCATGACACTCTAAGTATATGATATATCGGGTCTAGTACATATCATAATGTACATAATTGATCCTATAGCTGAAGCATATGGGATCAATCTCATACGAGTCCTCTTGTCTTATGTTTTTGGACATATAGACTTTGAAAGAGTAATCCCACATGTTATGGGAATGAACCCTTTCTTGGACTGCTCTATGTTAAACTCCTTAACATCTTATCTATGTATGTAGACTGAGAAAGAACATGCAACCTCTTAGATCTATCTTTATAGATCTTTATCCCTAAGATATAGGTTCTTTCATGTAGAAATGCTTAGAAAGCCAAACTTTAATGGTTTAAAGGACTAAGATATTGTTTCCCATAATTAGTATGTCACCCACATACAGTATAAGGAAAACAATTGCACTCTCACTAACCTTCTTATATATATGTAAGGTTCATCCGGATTTTGTGAGAAACCAATCTATTTGATTGTCTCATCAAATTGGATGTTCCAACTCTTGAAAGCTTGCTTCAATCTATAAATGGATATTTGAAGCTTGCATACCTTTTCACCATCTTTAGATGTGAAGCCCTCTAGTTTTGTCATGTATATATCCTCAGTAAGGTTTCCATTTAGGAAAGTCATCTTTATATTCATTTGCTATATCTCATAATCATAATGAGCAACATTGGCTAAGAGTATTCTAATGGATTTAAGCATAGCTATTGGACTAAAAGTCTCGTCATAGCCAATTCATTACCTTTGAAGATAACTTTTAGCTACTAGCCTAGCTTTATGGGTAACCATATTACCCTCCATGTCGATCTTCTTCTTGAAAACCCATTTGCGTCCTCTAGACTTTATCCCTTAGGGTGGGTTAACCAAGGTCCATATCTGGTTTTCATACATGAAATCCATTTATGATTGCATGGCCTTTAGCCATTCATCAGATTCTGAACTCTTTAATACTCCTTCATAACTAGTAGGTTCATTATCCTCTATGAGCAAAATATCATTCTGATTGCTTATGAGAAATCCATATTTCTCAGGAGCAGATCTCTCAGGAGCAGAACGTATCCTACTATATCTACAAAGATCTTGTGTATCAAAAGGTGTAGCTGTTATGTAATCTCTATGAATAACAGGATCAAGTTCAAATAGTTGATATGCGTCTACTAGAGCATCTTGAACTTCTTCAAGTTCAAACATACTCCCACTATCTCTTTTAAGAAGAATCTCTTTCTCTAAGAAGGTAGCATATTTTGAAACAAACACCTTTTGTTCCAAAGGATTGTAGAATTGATATCCAATCGTTTCTTGATATCTTACAAATAGACATTGGTCAAATTTAGTTTCGAGCTTATCTGACATTGTCCGCTTCATATAAGCTGGACAACCCCAGACTTTCAGGTGAGAAAGTATAGGCTTCTTACCTTTCCATATCTCATATGGAATAGTATCAATTGTCTTATAAGAGACTCCATTTAATATATAAATGGCAGTCATCAGTACATAACCCGAAAAGGACTTAGGAAGTTCTGCTAAGCTTATCACCGACCTTACCATGTCTAACAAGTTTCAGTTTCTCCTTTCAGCCACACCATTGTATTGTGGTGTGAAGGGTGGAATCCATTAGGATAATATTCCATTATCCCTCAGATAAACCTAAAACTCTTAGATTAAGTATCACCACCTCGATCAGAATTCAGTATTTTAATACTTTTGCCAAGCTATTTCTCTACTTCATGTCTAAATTCTTTGAACTTTTAAAATGCATTAGAGTTATATCTCATAAGATACGATACCCAAATCATGAATAATCATTGATAAAGGTAATAAAGTAGGGATAACCACCTCGGGCATATATAGACATTGGGCCATATACATTTGAATATATTAGGTTAAGAGGTACATTCACCCTTTCCACTAAAAAGTAATTTTGTCATCTTGTTTAATAAACAAGATTCACATGTATCATATGATTCATAATCAAATGACCCCAAGTTACCATCCTTGTGTAGTCTAGTCATGCACCTCTCACTTATATAGCCAAGGTGATAATGCCATAAACACGACAATTTTAGTTATTATTATTATTATTAGAACCAGACATATCGAGAATATAAATTTCATTGCAAAGAGTTCCAATTCCATAAAGAATGTCATTTAACATTATATAGTAACCATTGCCACTAATAGTTAAAGTAAATCCATTTCTGTTCAAAACGGAAACAGAAATAATATTTTTAGTTAAAGTAGGAACATAAAAGCAATTGTCTAATTCTATTACATGCCCACTAAGGAGTGTCAATACATAAGTTCTTATAGCTAATGCAACAACTCTTGCTCTATTGCCCACTTGTAGGTCTGACTCTCCCTTCTTAAGCTGTCTACTGTTCCTTTGGTCTTGCATATCAGTACATAAGTGTAAGCCACATTTGGTATCTAATACCTATATGTTGTTAGGGTTTAGGAATATACTTGAAGTAGATGAGGCATCTGATGCCTTCTTATTCAAGGACTTTAGATAGGCCTTGCAGTTTCTCTTCCAATGGCCATATTTGCTATAATGGAAATAAGTTCCCTTTGAAGTAGTCTCTTTGGCCTTCTTCTTGGCCAAGCCTCCCTTAGGCTTTGTGGACTTCTTCTTCTTGTTCTTTTTCTTTGAACAAGAAGAATCCACCTACATCACAGCCTTACCTTCCTTCTTGATAAAAGGCTAAACTATATTGAGCATATTAATAAGCTTGGGTATAGTGGATGCAATCTTATTCATCCTATAGTTAAGAACAAATTATGCATAACTATCGGGCAAGTTGGTTAGAATTAAGTCTATACTTAATTTGTGGTCCATCATAAAGCCTAAAGAACCCAGCCTCTTAATATACCTATTCATCTTCAGTGTATGTTGCACCAGAGATGTCTTCTCAACCATCTTTGAGTGAAAGAGCAATTTGGAGATCTCGAACCTTTTAGATCTCGCTTACTTGTCAAAAAGAGCTCCCTAAGAAGGTAGACTATGGTATTGACATCCATAGCCTTATGCTGGTTCTAAAGCTCCGGTGATATAGTGGCAAGCATAATACAGCCCGCCAGCTCATTATCATCCATATGCTTCTTGTATGTCATACTTGAGAAATATTCTCAAGTTTCACAGCTAGTCCAAGAAGTTCGGCCTAGTCAACTTGTTTGACTCCAAAATTGAACGTAAATTCACATTTGGAGATATGATGTGGATTCTAGCAACCTATATGTAAAATATATCATGTTAGAGAATGTACATATATGCATGATGTTAAATCTTTAATAAAATGCATTATGGATCCCACTATTTTATTGCGAACTCATAGCCCTCACTAACTCGAGAGAACCCATTGGAAGTTCTCCAAGTGGGCTGGTATCCAATTCTAACTTAAGAAAAATCTTGAGTCAGCTCAACAAGCCTTCTTGTTTAAATTGGTATGTATTTGATCCATACCAATTGCACCTTACATGCAACTACCGAATTGTGCTATCAACTAATTGATGTGTGTATAAATCATTGGGCTATCAACTCTTGATATGCGTATATTTGATGTACACTCACCCAACATCACCTCTAATTTACATTGACCTTGAGTCAGCTCAACAAATCAATGAAACTGGTTAAGACTAATCCATTAATCATGAAATCAATTTTCAATGGTTCGAATATATTCTTATAGAGTGGGCTTCAATCAGCTCAACAACCCAACATCTTGAAGAATTTTGGTTCTTCCTATATTAATGGAAGACGTTAGCCTTAATTATTATTTATTAAAGGATTTTATTAATTTACTATCATCATTTTATAGCATGCATAATATATATCCATTCATCACATAGATAGACATTCGATAGTTACAATAACTATATGGTATGATTATGGACAATATAACATCAATCCCTCGAGCCAATGAGGGATTGACTAGATCTAACCTAGATAGATGTATGAATTACAATTTAGAAAAAATTGGAAATCAAATTCCTAATTTTCTAAGTCTTCTTGTAAATGGCGCAAACTCCATTTGCTTCTTGCTCCTTGCATCTTCTTCTATCATAGTCCTATGTAATCCAATTACATAATTCAAAAATAAAAATCTCAATTTACATTTGAGAAGAGTGAGATAAAAAGAGAAATACAAATAAAGAAATATAAGGAAAGGCAGAGACATGCAAACCCTTATTTACCAATTTACAAAATAAAAATTCATGCATGAATAATCTCATTGTTCAAGTCCATAATCATCCATTATGCTATCCATATACCCTTAATATGCATTCTTTAATGCAAAAAGTAGATAATCTAGAAAATCAATAATTTCATATTCTTATTTGGCCAACTCATATTTTGATTATTTAATCTCATTAAATAATTATATGAACCATTAGAAATACTTTCTAATATGGAATTGTATTTAATTAAATTAATTCCTAATTTGAATGTAATTTCAATATTGGATTTAATTTTATAATCTCATTATTAATTAAAATCTAAAATTCTAGAAAATTAATTCCCAATTAAATTACCTTAAATTTTGACACTAAAATAATTAAACAATTTAATTATACTTATATGTCACAATCTAGTCACACTAGAACAAAATTAATTTAATCTAAAATTCAATTCGAATCAAATTTGAAAACTTCCAATAATTCCAAAAATATCTATCATCTATTCAGACATTCATAGAACAACTCAAGTCAATCTAAAGTACAATCTCAAACTAGCGAACTAATCACAAAATACCCAAACCGAATTAACTACTTGAATTAAAATGGAATCTAAAGGATCAAATTAAAATTAATTGCATTTTTATAAGTACCAAAATAAATTCACAAAACTCAAATTTTATGAATCAAAGGTGCTAAAAAATAAGAAATTACGAAACAAAATAAAAAAACTAAAACTGGACAGTGTCTTGACCGGGAGACCCTCTCCCGCTCGGGACTTTTATTCAAAAATCATTCTTTGATATGTTCTAACCTAAAACAAAAGTTCCAAACATGTTTCTAGGTTCAAGTCATTATCATATAATGATCCATAATAGAACATAACTCCGAATTAACATCAAAATTGTTTAAAACCAATTTATCCACAATTAGAATATAATTCCATTAATTGAATTATATGAATCATATTCATTTTAATTCTTTCAATCATCATTGTATATCCTTCATCACATAAACATAAAATACAATATGAACATAAACATCCATGTTCAATCTCATTGAAAATTAAGAACCCTAATTATCAATTTTTTATACAATCTTATTGTTCTTTAAGTTAAAATTAACCATAATAATCATAGGGAGGCTTTGATACCAATGTTGGGATTCTAAGACATATCACATACATCTAAAGGCAACATAAACTTATAATTTTAATTCCAAACCAATGGATTTACCTTATGTAGCTATGATTAATTGACTCAAATAAAGGTTTGAAGAAGATTAACTTTTACTTTAGAGAATTCTGACCTTCAACTCATATTGTTGAGTTGTTGCAAACTATAGTAATCATCTTGGATCGCCTCTAATAAAAATCCACGCAAAGGTAACAAAGAGGAAAACCTTTAGAGGCTATGAGTATTTCACAATTCCTTATGATAGTAAGAAAGGGTGAATGAGAGTGTATGAGAGTATATGAGAATGAAACTCTTTGTTCTCTAGTATAACAGTTATATTCTAAAGTTAGAAAAAAGACTATTAATAGTCATTGAATGATTAGGGTTCGGAACCCTCATTTATAGAATCCCAATCTGATTAGGTTTCCATATCTGACATTGGTCCTGCTCGGGACATACTTGTCTCGATCGAGATATGCCCAAAATTGGGCAGTTCTCTATCATGACATCCATGTCCCAATCAGGACATTGCTCAATTCCAGTCCAATATGCTTTTCCCAAATGCAAGCTAGATTTGTCTAGCCCTTGACAAGAGTGGCATATGTCCCGCCCAAAAAACACCTTTCCCACTCGGAACACTATCTGGACCAGCCTTTTCTCTCTCTATTTTGGATCTAATCCAAAAGCCCATTTTACTTTCTCTATACACATTCAATGCGTGTGACCTCTTGGGTTCCCGGTTATGTTAGCCACTCAGATCAACACTTGATCTTGAGTAAGTCATGAGCAGTATATAGCAACACATTATGACCCCTAATTGACCAAAAAGTCAATGGTTTGACTATAAGCATTTCCATAAACAATGTCCATCTAATTCATCCTTTCACCTTCACTATACCCCACTTAGTTCAGAGTATGGACTCTGTCTTAACTCCCATTAAATTGATTACATCACATCTAGTTTTAGTGATATTAGATCTTGTCCTTAAGACTCATTACTCTTACAGATATATCATTGAAGACTATTTTCATGATATTTTCACTCTGGCTAGACATTCCTGAGTAATGATCTCGAATAAAGGACATCGGTATACTCTCCTTCTATCGGGAGTGGTGAATCCTTTTTTGGCTACTCAACTACTTTTTAATACTTCAAGCTATACCCAATCACCACCCTATGAGCAACCTCTCCTAATGTAGTAAGGAATGGAGTCAAAGTACAGAATCAGTATCCAAGATAACTTTGAACACCTCAAGTCTAAGGATACTTACACAATTGCTAAGATGAGACTATCACTAGCATAGAATAGAAGATCCAAGTGATGGTCTCATAGCAGGCCATCCAATATACTTGACTACTTAAGCAAACATCTACATGTTAACTCTAAACATCTCATGTCTACAAATTATGAGATATACTGCTTGATCCAATCAAAGAGTATAACATTTGCTAGTCTATCCAAATCAAAAATTTCCAGTCTTGTTAACCCTATGACTAGGGATAGTTTAGATATAACCATAATTGCACATGATATGAATCTCAATATTATGATCCCATCATGATTTTCTTCATGCTATGTATATATAATGGACTTCATTAATTGATTTAAGATTCAATCAATTCATAATATAAATGAACATCAATAAATGAAAATGCCTTCTATTCATATAAAAATGAGTTTGTATAATATGTGCTAAAGGTGATTGCTTTTAGAATACCTCTCTAATAAGAGATTTTTATAAAATTCAGGTTGTTGTCTAATTAAAAAATGGGAGACTTAAGCAGCTCTTTTGGGGATGCACTTTGGTTTTGAGTAATGACTTCCAATTCATCATTCTTGAGTGTGATAATTGGGTGGTTGTAGCTATGGCGCAAGGAGTTTATGTTGTAGATGCTCATAGTCATTCTATCGTCCTTTAAATTAAGAGATTGGTTCAACTTTAGCATTTTTCCCAATTGCCATGTTTCTAGAGAGGCTAACTTTCTTTTGCATTTGAATCTATTGGGAACGTATTATCTAAACGACCCTCCTCAAGGAACTCTTGACTAGCTTCAGAATGATCTTATTGGAGGTTTTTTTTTTTGTGAGCTTTGCTCACCTTTTTTGTACCAAAGATGTTTCTCTTCTAATTATTACTTACAAATAGAAAGCCAAACTTTTACTAATTATCAATTAAATCCCTAAATATTCTTTTTTATTTTATCTAGTTACTATTTTTGTCTATTCAATTACTCTAATCAGACTTACTGTCATATTTTCATGGAAAAAGCATTATTTGACAAATAGTTTGTCAGATCTAACCCAGCTAATGATTTAGAGAAGGTAGAGAGTTAAATTTTAAAGACTTAACTAGAATTGAACATGCTCGCCAACTTGCACTCTGACTGAAGCATGCATTTCAAGATCAAATGCGTCGAACTGACAAAAAACCAAACATGTTCGCGATCAAAAAAGCACCAATACAATTAGAGTTTAAATTCCGACTTACTAAGTGATAAATAGAAATACGAACATCTAACACTAATAAATTGAGTGGAATCAGAAAATTGGATTAAATTGTGAAAATGTTATTTTCATTCCGGCGCATGAATTGAGAAGCTGAGAATGTTGATACATAGAATAAATTGTAACGTAAACATCTGTGCATGTAATTTGAAAATTAATTTGTTTAGGACTTGAAATTGGGCAAATTAAAATTAAGGTGCAGATTAAAGTAAAAAGAAGAAAATTTGAAGATTTAATAGAAATTAATAAATTACTAAAATTAAGATTATTTTAACCAAGATTAAAATTAATTACACAATGCGTGATCACCAAAAACAAAATTGAATTTTAATCAACAAAAGGTGGCATGAGCATAAGGTAGGCTAACTTTTACTTTCATTTACATGGATGTTGTCCACCCTTCCCATAATCGAGCTCTTCACCTAGTCCCCCTTGCTTGAGACATCAATCTTTTTTTTTCCTTAATTTTCTCTATTTTTTTTACTAATCAAACACGTTTATAGCATGATATAATAAGAGTTTAGCAAAATTCAGATACCGAGTTTAGTTTTAAGTGAAACCAATATCTATAAATAAAAAGAGAGGCTTGATTTTAGCTGGGTGATGATGATTGTAGTAGAAGGACTTCTTGCATGAGGGAGTTATATCACGCCCATAAAACGAGTCTAAAAGTTATTATGATTATTTGGGTTATAAAAACAAGAAGTTGACAAGAAAAAACATGTAAGAGTTGAAGTCAGTGTTGTGTACGACTCATGCAGCTAAAGATGAGTAAGTGTTGTGCACATTTGCACGACCCGTGAAGGATGAGTATTATGCACGACCCTTACCGTGTTGTGATGGTATCTTAGGGCATTGAGCACAACCCATGCTTGGTGTCAAGTATATAAATACCCGAGTCTCTCTCATTTCGGTTAAAAAAATCATTTCTATCAGTCCCCACTTGAGAAAAACCCTATAAACACTTCCAATCCTCTAAAACTCTATCTCTCACATGAGTTTTGATGAGTTTTAAACCTCCAAACACAAGATCTAATATCAAAGATCAAGATTTGAGCTTGGATTTGGGAGTTTCGCCAAGGGAGAAGAAAGAGTTAGAGAGAGAAAGCTTGTAGCTTGAGGGAGCCAGAATTCTCCAACAAAGTTAGCTTCACTTTCTACCTTCTAAGGATAGTGCCTTGGAAGGTGAAGTTACCACTAAAGAAGGCTAGGCAAGCTTGAAAGCTTGGATTTGAGGTGGCTCCATAAGAGGTAAGATCACATTGACACTCTTTAACTCCTTATATGTCATGAAAAATGCGATAATGACATGTTAATTAGAAATGGTCGGTAACTAAGGTGTAAATGAGATTATATAGTAAATTGATTATGCCTATGGGCTACAAACAACGTATGAAGGAATTAAATTTAAAACTAAGTATGATCAAATAACGTTAATGAACTAATAATAACAGAAGTGGAAATAGTTGAGCCTCAAGAAAGGAAATAATGGGGAATAGATATGTAACACGGAAATAAAGGGATTAATTGAAATAACAGTGTGTATATATGATTGTGGGGTCATGAACCTATTTAGTTATATGTTAGGCTCAATGCCTATATTGAGAATTGACAAAGTGGTAGATGCTCAAGTTCAATGAAGGCACGTAAAGTGCTTGGAAAGAACGACTTAAAAGAGGTAAGTCCTTCTCTTTGAGAAAACTTGTGGAAATTTGTATACATTGATACACTAGCACTTATGGCATGTTTGTGACTCTTATGTTTGAGTTACGAATTAATAAGAATTATGATTGAACCATAAATACTACAAAGAGCATTAAATGATATTGAAATGCTTAATGGCATGAATAATGCCAAATGAATTTATGATGGTAGTTAAGATGATAATGAGAGGCTTGTACCTAATGCGTATGAAATGTTGGTTAGAAACCCAACATGCTATAAATTATATGTTCTTGACAACTGTGAAAAATGTGAGATGAATTGCTAATATGCCTCCTAGGGCTAAACGATACTGTAAATCCCTACGAACAAAATCTTTAGAATTGAGCTTGCACTAAGCCTATTCCCTAGCCGGCGATCGGCATATATATGCAGAGACTGCGATAGTCCATACATACCTCGATTGAGCCAGTTATAATGCAATGATAAACAATAATAGTTTTGTTTTATTTGGATGAATTTTATTATATATATATATATTGTGTTATTTGAGAATGCAAATAGTATGATATTCCAGAAATGTATTTCGTTATATGACCATGAAGGACTATACAGTACCGTAGCTCCCTAAATTCCTTAAGCTTGAATACCTTAAGGGCAAGAGCCTTAAGGATTAACATGTAATACCCAGAGGGTTCATGTTTCTTTCAAATACAAGATGAAAAGCTTATTACCCAGAGTGGACAAAGCTCCCTAAATTTCTTAAGCTTGAATACTCTGAGGGCAAGAGCTTTAAGGATCAACATGTAATACCTTAAGGGTTCATGTTTCTTTTAGATATCGGATAAAATGCTTATTACCCAGAGTGGACAAAGTATAACCAGACGAATGTTATCATGATGTAATAAATATGGAAACCTTGTGATGTTGTATATTAATCACGACATATGAATACATGATAAGAATAAATGATATATAGGAATAATACATGAACAAATTATGAGAATAACCAGTGATTCGACCAAATGGCTCAATCTTACTTTAAACGCTAGAGCCTCTAAGAGGCCAATGCATTTGTTGGCAACCGACATACGCTAGAACCTCCGAGAGGTCAATGCATTATAAGTCAATCAGTATGCATTAGAGCCTCCGAGAGGTCAATGTGGCAATCAATTATCAAATCAAGCCATAAGGAGATAAGAGGTTATAAAGCTACAAAGAAATAAGAATCTAGTTAGACCATGTGATATATAATACAGAAACTAGATGAGTAGATGCATATATGCGATTCACATGGCCTAATATCCATGCTATAAAGATGTATTTAATATGTAAGATTAGTGATATAACAAACATGTTAGTGTGACCACAATTGGGCGGTATAAATACATATTGCCACCAAAGTATACCTTGAAATTATGTCTTGATTATATGTTACAATTTCTATATTCTTGTACATTACTAAGTTATGAGTAGCTTAGCCTGTTATTTCCATACATGTAGGTCTTAGAGCCAATGGATAGTAGATGTAGCAGTTGGCAATGGATAAGGCCATGCCCATGTAAAGGAGACCATGTAGGCCCAAATTAGGGGCGATCATATACATAACATGCATTCATCTTAGTATTAATTAGATAAGTTGTAAATTTAATATGTCAATTAGTTGAGATTATGTAATATGATGTAATAATGGTATAACTTGACATAGTTATGATGCATGAGTTAAGGACTTGATATGCTCCATATCAGTATAAGATTGTGATCTAATGAGATCATAAAGGCTAACATCACCTTGAGGTGATATATATATATATATAGCTAACCTGATATGCATATACATTCAGATGAAGTAATAAGTATGGTAATATATTAAAAAGTTTTTGATTTGTTCAGGTTTTAACCTCCTAGGCTTGTAGCACTTCATATGTATAACGAGATATATTCCTGTTACAGGGGTTGGTGTTACAAGTTAAGCTATAAGGAAGGGTTGCATGTGGATATTAGAAACAAGGAGTTGGTGAATCTCGACAAGGCATACTATGATTTTGGAGAAAATTCCGAAGGTAAGCTTAAATTTCATTCTTTTTGTCATGAGCTAAGTCCTTTTCAATTTTGATTTTTCCACCTTTAATCTCTTTCCTTCATTTTCTTCTTATGCCTTGGGTGGAATTGACATTTAAACCTTTATGTTTCTCTTTTCTGGCTGTTCTTTGATGTTGAAGCTATGATGGATTTGAGAAGTAAACTGAGATATACAAGAAGGAATATGATTGTGAGGTTGTTGATCTAGACCAATAACATAATGAAATAAATCTTTCGTAGTGGTCTTTTTCTTTAATAGAGGCAGTTTAAACCGCCACTAAAATTTTTAGTGACAGATTCTACAACTGTTGCAAAAGCACCACTGTTGGTTTCATCTCAATAAATTTGCGACGGTTTGATCATCTGTTGAGGTTGAAATTTTCCCTAGGATGGTTGTTTTATGGAGGTTATAATTGCCGCTTTACAGTTTTATTCGTTTCAAGTGTCAATAATTGTACACATTTTGAATCGCCTCTATAACTGTCGCTATATATAACTAAATATAGAGACAATTTGAAACCGCATCTAAAGTTGCCCTTTAGCGTAAAAAAAAATTTCTTCTAATTATTATTTTAGAGGCACTTAAAACCACTCCTATAAAAGCATTTGATGTCAAGTAAACCAAAATGCTAAAATCTTTTTGACATTATATATTTATCAAACATTGATAAACTCAAATCACATTACAAAGTAACTATAAAATTCATCAGCAACCAAAATAAGATATTCAAAAATACAATGAAGTAGGTTCAAAATAGAAAACATGTTCCATAACAACTAATTTTAAGATGTTCCTGTGTGATTCCTACTGGAGGGATTGTAACTTGAGTCCGAAGAGTCATGGTTGTGATGGACATGTTGATTGCTACCATTATTATTATTCAGCAAATAATTAATAAAAATAAGGATAATCAATTAGGTACAATTTTTTTTTTAAAAAAAATGAATTGATATTTAGTCAATTGCCATGTTCAAAATGCATTTTGAAAGAAATGAAAAGAGCAGATAAAAAAGCAAGTAAACAATATCATGGCGGCAACTAAATTAACCATGTCTATAAGAAAGGATCTACTTCAAATTAATTAAGATAAAAGATAAAATCATTATAAAAGGATAAGAAAGTTGAGGAGTAAAAAGGAAAATAATTGGTTGTCTAGATTGTAATTAATCAAGACAACTGGACAAGTGTTGTAGTTAGTGCTCATTGATCTAAAGGAATTGAAACCATCACTAGAAAGAGCTATCCTTACATTTCGAGCATCAGAGGTAAAATCCAGATATTGAGCATCAGAGGTAAAATCCAGATATTGAGCATCAAATGCTTTTCATGCTTCTCCATCTGCAGGATGTCTAAGCAATCCATCATTTTTACGAGCCTCTTTATGCCATCTCATATCATTAGCAGTTATGGTAGAGCTAAATAACCTATAAAGTCTTTGTACTAATGGAAAATAATGTAAAATTTTTGTTGACTTTTTTTTCCCATTAAAAGAATTGTCTATTGCATCACCGTTAATATTACTCTATTCTTTTTCTTTATTTATCATCCACTGTGAGGACCCATATTTATTACATGTTCTCGATTTTTTTTGTCACCCCAAAATAACATACAATGTTTTGAACAAACATGAATTTTTTCACTATTAAGCCCTAATGCTTGAATAACTTTTTTAGCTTCATAATGTGATTTGGGCAATGAAGCACCTTTAGGAAGAGCATCAAGTAATAACTCAAGTAGCATAGTAAATGATTTTACAGTCTAACCATGCAAGAATTTCAAGTGATATAAAAGCAATATAAAAGACAACTTAGAAAATTTCTTGCAACCTGGGTATAATTCATTATCCACTTACTTTCAACAAGTTCGCAAATTCACTATTCCTCTTAGTTGAATCTTCTTTCAAATTATTTGTATTATTCTCTTTATTTTGTATATGCTCGTCTTCATTTTGCAAATCAACACCTTTATTTTCAGTTGGACTGCCTACTTCATCCGTACCAAATTATATTTCGTTCATTTGATCACCCATGCCAAAAGCATCATGTAATAACCCGACCATATCATGTAACCTTTGTGGTGGTGGATTCTCTACTACAATAATAGAGTTTTGAATACCTCCTACAATGAGTATGAAAATCATTTGAAGGGATAGATAAAAATGGGACACTTGTAGTAAAAGATATTTCACCATGATAAATCCACCCAGTATATCCCTCTAAAATATTGTCACATCTCAAATGGATTTTACCTTCCTCAAAAGTTTGCAAAGAATGATTAACATAATTAATGCATGGACATAGAATCTTGTCATCTTGAGATGCATTATGAAATACAAATTCATGAAAGTCATCAACTCCTTTTTTATATTTACTACTAGCTCTAGGCTTATTTATCCAATGCTTATCCATTCCAAAATAACTACAAGTATACCCAAAAAAGATTGTTTGAGATAGTATATCATAAGTATTAAGCTGATAGGACATAATTAACAATATGATTATTAAACAAACATAAAGTTAGTAAAAATAGTTTGTCTGGATATGTCTGCCATATTGTTCTTTATCCAAAGTGTGTCCTTACAAAACCTCTAGTTAACTGGAATTAGACATTTTGGTTCCTTCATCACAGAGACCAAACCTGGTGATGGCAGAAGTAAAATTAGTTTTGGGTCCATGAATGTCATTAGCTTTAGGTAGAACTAAACCTTCATGAAGCTCATCAATAACCCTAGTGCAAATTAGGGCTGTTAAAAAAAAAAAAGGATATTCTACTAAATCAACCGATCCAATCCAAACCAATTCAATATTTAAGTTTAAAATGAATATTTATTGGGTTGGATAAAGTTTATTTAACTAGTTTATTTTTTATGGGTTGGATGGGTATAAAACTAATTGGATAATTGGATTAAGTCAAAATTATCCACTTTCTCCTTTCTCTCTCTTGTTTTTCCCTCTCTAACTCAAGATCAATTGAAAATAAATCTAATTCAAAAATTATTTAAATAACAATAATTTATTATAATTAATAATTATTTATTAAGAAAAATAGTAATAATTATTTATAATTCATAATTATTTATTAAGAAAAATAGTAATTAATAACAATACCATAAATTAAGTTTACACGTATTTCATTCCAAAGCTAAATAGCAGTTATTATTGAAAAACAAAAATATAAATAGTAATATATACATTTGGCTAACCAACCAATTTTGTTATCAACAGTATTTTTCTTAGAATTTTAAATCAGTAAATCAAAGATACTTAGTGACGTAATTACTATTTAATGATGTAACAAATTACTTTTTGCAATAAACTCCTTTTTTAAATTTCTAAATAATAATAATAGATACAGTTAAAATTAAATTTAATGAATTTTTTATTTTGTAAAAGTAAAAAATTAAGCTAATGTGATGGGACGAAAAAAGTCAAACTGTATGATATATTAATCTATTTTATAGTTAAGAAAATTATTTAAAATGGTAAATTTTAATTATTTATTTTTGCCAAATTTATATTTAAGGATTCGAATTTTGTGGATGATATTTTTAAAATAATCTTTAAATATACAAGTCTAACGAGGGCTTCATTCTTGAACTCGGACCAAAAAAAGATGAATTAGTCAAACGATCGCACAACACAAGCTGATAATATAAGTGGAAAAAAGAGGGAAAATTCATCTTTTTCCCAATGTGCTGAATATCTGAATTGAAACTAATTTAATTCATAATCCAACCCAGCCCATGAACAACCCTAGTGTAAATTGATAATTGATAAACTAATTCCCATATTATTGCAGATTTGATATTAATTTTATGAGAATTTAATTCATTGCTTTTGAGTTAGGAACGAAGACAGAGGCTGCTTCTGATTTATTTTATTCTTCCATTTTTCCTATTCTTCATATCACTTAACCCACCCCTCTCACTCTCTTAACTTATAATGTGGAGCCATACAAAACCAAACCAAGCCATTTTGTTGTCGCTGTCAGGCCTAATCGGTTTTGCCATATTAGCCTAGAAAACTCCACTTAGCCCACCATGTCCATAATTATCTATTTCATAAAAAAATTCATATATCAATTAAATTATATGTAATTTTATTATTTTTTCCAATTCATCAGTATAAGTATTCTCACTTATAATAATTGGAAATATCTCAAATATGAGTTTTATCACTATCATCCATTAATATTGGTGAAAGTTTATTACATTTACTGTGATTACTCTTTAATTTAAAATTTGGGATGATTAGCTTTTTGTGATTAAAGGATTTGATATTTTTTAAATAAAGAAAAATATCATTCATTTTTTCTTTTGTAGAATAATAAGATCTGATCATGATAAATCTCATCAGAAGCAACAACTTATTTGGAATATTAAGATCTGGAACATTTTGAAACGGGGATAAGTTAAAGCAGAACCTTTGATCTATCAGTAAAACTTAGATCATCCATCATCAGTTTTTATTTGTCAATTTTACATTCTAAAATGATATCATATTATTAAGATAGCTTAGCAAATATATATACGAAGAATTTTGTTTCATGGGAATCCATAACTATTTAAAAGTGGCACCTCCTAATAACTCAGAGAGAAAAAATGGGAAAAGAGAGGATGTGACTAGTTACCAGTCTGAAAGTGGTAACTTAAATTTGAAGTCCACCAAGAAGTAAAGGTCACAACTTCCTGGAACTGGTCCTGGGTTGAATTCCCAAATGTTTATCAAATGATCAAAAAGGGAACTCTCTGATACAGTTGTCTGAAAGTGAAGCAGAAACATAACGATATGATTATCAATAACCAATTGAATAAACTTCAAACTTAAATAAGAACGCTTCAATAACATCAACAAAGAAATCCAGATTAGCAATCACAGATATTAACTAACCTAGATGTTAGATGCTGAAGTCTCAAGTTTAATATAAACTGAAGGAACAATTATAAAGCGGGCAGAAACTTCCAATTTGAATAAGATTAACCATTTAAGAATTTCCCCCATAATCCAATGCCGGTGTCGTAAAAACAAGCAGGCTATACAATAGATATATGCTCTAATGATAGAGAGCACATTTGTTTTCAACACAATGTTGCTACAAAACTTCAAATATTCGAAAAATGATGTTCTCAAATTTGATGCCTCTAATCCACATTCAAACCCCAGGAACCGCAACATTAGCAAGAAGGATAATTCAATCTACTTCCTGTATCATTTATTTTCAAAGTTGAAGGGACCAGCAAAATCACATTCAAGTCTTTCTCAACCCAACCATAAATGAGTGCTTCTTATACCAAATGGTTACCGAGATATTCAATAAATAAATAAATAACAGTTATAAATCCTCATTAAAATTGTATTAGCACAGAAGATGGCGTCATTCTAAATTCATACTGCATGAAGTAAACGTATGAGTGCTAATCTGAGGGTATGAGTTACCTTTATTGACTGGGATTATTAGATAAAAAATATCTAGTGAAATCCTGCTAAGTATTGGACACAATAATATAAAAATTGCTCAGACTCCCAGAGGATGGTCAATTTGACAAGATAAAAGACTGCAGCCTAATGAAGAGTTGAGGATTTCCAACTCCAATCACCTAGCTTAAAAATATCTAGATAAAAAATATCTAGTGAAATCCTAATGAAGCCTAAAATATATTATGCTATGATACCAAAATGAGAGATCGAAAGATATTGTCAAAAACTTTAATTAATTATGTCATAGTAATAATAATATCAATATATATAGTTATATTTTGACTTTATTAAATCTTCGATCTCTCATTTTGGTATCAGAGCCAAACAGGATGAATGTTAGTTTATCTAAAAAATTGAACATTAAAAAAAAAATAAGTTAGATATAATCAATTTGTTAATAAGTTTCTTCAGCATAAAACATTGGTCAGCCCTGAAGACAAAGCGTTGGTCAGCCGTGTTAAGTTGAGATGGCATTAGGTGGTCTCGTTATTGCTATAGAAATCTTATTACCATTCAGGTTTTATTTATCTTATTAGTCTTTAATTATTTTAAAGTTTAATTTAATGGATAAATTAGCCAGAATATTATTTGTCAAAGAACCACAAATGAATAATAATAATAATAATAATAATAATAATAATAATAATAATAATAATAATAATAGAAATTAATATAGCAGAAATTGAAAATCAATTATTAGATTGGACTATTCCTAAATAGGATATTAAAATAATATATAAAATAGGATCATTTGAATTTATGTAAGATTGTTCAATTAAGACAACTGAACATACAATAGTTTTTTCTCAGAAAATGCTATTAAATAATATAGAAAGAAATATAAGTTTTTACACATTGGATTAGTACAAATAGCTCTCAAACCATTATTTAGGTTAGGACTAGACATACCAATTTTAAAGTGTCTAAGGGATGCTATACATACAAGTTTTTCAAATTCTTTATTAGTTATGGTATAAACAAATCTTGCTAATAGACTAGTTCATTTTAATTGCAATCCAAATTTTTCATTAAACTTATATAACCTGCACATTTATGATACTTTATTTTTAACTGTTAAGGCAAAAAATTTAGACTTTAAAAAAAATATTAGAGTCATTGCAATTATATACAGAATCTACTATAAAGTTATGTCCACAACTTTAAATCTCAAAACTAGATATAGTTTACTAAAAGATGAAACTTTAATTTTTGAAGGAAATAAAATACATTCTAATATTCAGATTCCTAAAAAATTAAAATAGAATGAAGTTACTAGGTCGGGAGCTTGGGAATTAACGGAAATCACTGAACCTAAAATAGAAAATATTAATAATCAATTTTCTAGGATAATAGAACATAGTGATGGATCTATAAAAATAGACTTTATTCCGTATAATATTCAATCATCTAGGATATCAACATATTTTAATAACAGACCCTCAACTAGTTATATTCCAAGAAATCTATCTACAAAAAATTATGAACTCAGGAATGTAGATTTTAATATAAATATTCCAAAACCTACATATATTGAAAATGATATTAATAAATCTAAAGACTCTTTATCTCCAACAAAATCACAAATGGAAATATTTTCTCAAATAAATTAATATGAATAATTTTTCTATAGATATAGAATTTTTAAGAAAAGAACTAAAAGAAGAATATAATAAAAAAAAAAGACTTTGATATTTTAATACATTTTCTAAAGAACAATTAGATAATTTTAGAACTGAATGGTATAGTGTTATGGAACAATTAAAAGTAAATATTACATTATTTACTTGGTTCGAAATATATTCTAATTATTATAATATTGATTATCTCTTTTTTATCATAGGAGTAAATACTAAGATTGCTAAAATATGGAAAACAATTGATAGTGATCATGTACATTCTTTCTTGGGAAAAAATAACATTTATTCATAATGATATCTTTTAAAAAGATTAATATTGATAACAAATCTCCCGAAATAGAAAATAAAATTAAATATACTCAATTGCAAAATAATTATTCAAACCAAAATTTATCAACTATATTTACTCAATTAGATAGAGTTGAATCTTTAGTTCAACCAGCTGAGACTAATAATATTTTACAAAATATATACCATAAAAAACCCTTATTTAAACCTTTTTAATTTTTCTCATTAATAAATATCAATTTAAGATCTCGAGACCCAGTATTACAAAGAATAGAAGCTCAGCTTGCTGAATTAAATATTAAAGAAGGAAAAAATAAACACAATATATCCGTAATAAATGAATCTAACACTGATAATGAAGTTGATGAATTAGAAAACCAATAGACAAAACAGATATTAATAAAATATATTTTGGAAACTCTTATAAAACTTTTACTCCACAACCTGAAACAAAAAATTATTATCTACGACCTATACCTCTAGATACTCAATATGAAGAACGAACTCAAGTTGTACAAGCAAATTATGATGGAAGTTCAATTTATGAATGAAATATCGACGACTTAGCTGAATATCAAATTCTAAATTTATTTCAAGAAATGTATAAGGCTGCTAGTGCTTATAAAACAAATAATAATAGTGATTTATCTATTGTTCAAATGCTTATATCTGGATTTATTGGTCAGTTAAAAGGGTGACGGAATTACTATATCACCACTGAACAAAAACATATAATACTCTCTGCTAAGAAATTAATAATTAAAGCAGAAAATAATGTCCAAACAAAAACACAAATAGATGATATATTAAACATTTTACTATTTACAATTATGAAATGTTTTATAGGAGATCGTAGTCAATATCAAGCTAGAAATTTAGAAATATTATTAAACCTTACTTGTCCAAAATTACAAGATTTTAGATGGTATAAAGATTTATTTCTAACAAAAGTATTCACAAGAATATATTGTAATAATTCTTATTGAAAAGAGCATTTTATAGCAGAATTGCTAAAGCTATTTGCTGAAAGAATTAGAATTAAGATAAAATCAGATAATAATAATCTTATACCTTATGATAATTTAACTTATGGAAATTTAATAAATTATATTAATAATGAAGGATTAGCTATATGTTTAGATTTAAAGTTTAAGGCAAAATTAAAGAAAGAAAGTATTCAAGGAAGAAAAGAATTAGGATCTTTTTGTCAACAATATGGTTATAAAACTATCAGTGCACCCTCAAATAAGAAAACGAAAATAAATAGATA
>CATIWF010010109.1:0-10965 GCA_949630135.1 Balakata baccata | reverse complement strand
GCTAAAATCAGAAAGTTAAAAATTCAATATAAGAAAATCACACCACCTTGTTGTTTTTACACTAGAAATATGTGATTTAGTCATATAAACTATCCATTACAATTGTATTTTTTGTTTCTATGATCCCATGATTTTAGGAAGTATATTTGATTTAATAATCCCATGATTCTAGGAAATATATTAGATTTAATGATCCCATAATTTTAGGAAGTTAATTACCTTAATCCATATCTAAAAAAATAGCAACTATAATTATCATGAAAAAAGTCAAAACGGGTATTATGAGAAATCAATTCTTTTCAATACAGAGATTGGAAAACACATTATGTTTTAGTCACTAAAGAAAATTAGTATACTGATTTGGTGATATGTGTCCAAAATCATACAATAAGTCCGATTGGATATTCAAATTCAAAATCTCACAGTTCTAGTCATCAAACCAAATGAATATGTAGTTTTTAATAAATTCTTTATCTTACTCTATTCTTGACATGTCTTTACTGAGATGAGAATTGCACATTAATAAAAAAATTCTTACTAAAATTCAATTGATCCACCTACAAATCATTACTATCGTAAGTCACACATTCAACATTGACTAAGATTAAAGGGATACAAAGTTAGAAGCAAGATGAAATGAGTATCTAGTACCTGACCGGTGGAAATGAAGAGAAGCTGCATTCAAACTTGAAAAAGATGTTCCCCAATTCAACCTATGTTATTGTTACCTTAAATTTTTTTTTAAGGACTGCAGAGGTTCCTAAGATCATCCGCCTTTGCATACCAGCTTGGTATGATCCTTGAAGCATAAGGATAAAGGTCTTTATAGGAATTCCTTATGGTCCCTTCTGCCACTCCTGTAGCCATTGATATTTCTGCACATAACACACTCATTATTAACTCAGAATTATCTACTACAGCTTAATCACATGTCTAAACCTTTGAGAAGTTTCTTGTCCTCTGACAGCTGAGTTATCATGTAAATGATGGCTGCTGCTATCGATATCGGGCTTCTCCTACATCGATAGATATGAATTGAGTGTTTTATTAATCATCAAACCAAAATTAATGAAGTTTGCAAGCAAGAGTTCAAGCAACATGAAACTGAACTTGGCAAACGAATCAAAAATGGGCTCAAGCTAGTGCTAGAGTTACTAATTGCTAACTTCATTGAAAACAAAGCACTGATGAATGAACTTAAAATTCTGCAGTAGAGAAGAATGGGAAACCAGAAACTTTTACCTTATATCTAGCTCTTCAGATTTCTGTACAGCTTCTTGAGCTGCTTTGACTGCTTGATTACCCATACCAAGATGAGAACAGAAACGTCTCTGGTATTTTTTAGGCAGCAGATAACAGTTATGTTAATGCCTATTATTAATTAGGAGACAATTGAAGAAAAATAACCAATGGAACTCACTAGAAAATCCCCAGCATGTATAGTTCCCATTTCCATGGATTCACCCAGCTCTACCTCCAGCTGCTTCACAATATACTCCTTTGCGCGACCAATCTCCTTCTTTGTGGCTCCATTAGCAACTAAACAAATTTCTAATTGGAATTTACAGGTTCAGAGATTCTAACAACTAAAGCAGAACGAGGAAGATTAACTAAGTATCTAAACTGTCAAGGAATTTGAGCAATACCTTTAACAGTACGAGGTTTGTCTTCTTGTCTACAAGCAATGTAAAGGCAAGCGGCCAAAATTGCATCTTGATTTCGTCCTCTGAGAGGCTTTTGATCTTCTACTTTTTTATAAATTTCATTGGCTCTATCCTTCAATTACAAGTTTACAACATTTAAATCCCAGAAAATTGACCAATCCAACTCTACCTCACCGGAAAATTAAGTTATACTATTTAGTTCAATTTATCTTAATCTTAAAGTTCATACCTTTATGGTTGCGACAAGGCCCAACCTGAAACATCAATATTTGTGTGCTTCAGTTACATTTGCAGAAAATTACCCAACTTCAACAGAAAACGATAAACATTTATTAGCTACAAGTTCTAAACTTTCTAGGGAAACAAACAGAAAAGCTAGAATTTTTCAAGGAAAAAAAACACACGTACGAACCTATCAGACATAGTGGCGATGGTCTTAAAGGCTTGGATAAGAGAACGATCTGGGTTGGAGCCACGGTTCTGCCAGCGACCCAAAGAAGAGGACAGAAAGTCAGCAGAAGCACCAGTGGGCTTAGAAATGACGGTGGAAAGGCCGCCGTCGGCGAGAAGAGGATTGGAAGGGCCACCGACACGGACAGGGTCATTGTCAGTGCATTCATTAGCAAAAGTCCGCCACTCAGAGGTCTCATCGATGGAATGAGCCTCAAGGACAAGTCCGCATTCGGAGCAGACAGTATCGCCGGCGGAGTGGTCGAACACGACCTCCGTCGGACGCTTGCAATCAGGGCAGTAGGTGTCAGCCATTGGTACGCTTGCAATCAGGGCACTAGGTGTCAGCCATTGGTGGGTCTGATCATTATCTCTTCTTTTTTTGGCAATTTTTGCGGTTATGTTTATCTGATTAGGGAAGTTTTCCCACGTATATGGATTTTTTTTTTTTTATCTTTTAGTTGGGCATGTGGATAAGATTTATAGTTTTTTTTATAAGATAAAATTATTCTAATTATTTAAATAATAACAATTCAGTATTTTAAAAATTATTTGTAATAAAAAATAATTTAATTTTTATGTTTAACTAAATAATATTTGTGTCTTCAGTTATTGAAACTTGTTTAATATTGTATTCGAAAAAAATAGTTTACGGAAAAAAAATTTATATTTTTAACTTTTTTTTATATTTTGAAAATTGTTTTTGGTTGATATAGATAAATACATATTTTTTCAGAAGAAGATTTAAAAAAAATAATTTATAAAAAATTAAAAAAATTAGTCAATTAAATAAAAAAATTTAAAACCTGATTTTATAATACTCAACAGCACTTCTAAATACCCCTTAATCTCACTAACAGAAGTATGATATGAAATATATAGATAATTTTTAATAAAAATAAAATTAATTGTAGTACCTAGTCAACAAAATTGAAATTAATCGAATGTAGATTTTATAGCTAATTTTATTTTTATTAAAATTTATTTGACGTGAATATTTTATATCACACATATATTAAGGGGACTAACAATTAAATACATAAGTACTATTTAGTTATAAAATCAAAGTTAAAGTATTTTTATATTACAAATAATATTTGAAGTTTTAAATTATACCATTTACATAATTTAAATATTTTTATGTTATAAATAATTTTTCAAATACTAAATTATTACGAGTTATAAAATTAGAATACTGTTAGTAAAATTCATTTCTTTTTATTTCTATTATAATTGTACTGTTATAAAAATAATTTATATATTTAGTATTTAAAAATCAACTATAAATAGATTTCATATCTATTTATATAAAAAAAGAATTCATATAATAAAAGGATTCTATTACTTTAGTGATATTTAAATCTTTTTAAAATGGGTTGCAATATACTACTTTTTATAAAATCAGATTTCTGCATAATATATTTTATTTTTTAATTAAATTAATACTAACAGTGCTCTCTTTCTAACGATCTCTCCCTCAATCCTCTAAATGCATTATTTTTAATAAAAAATTATAACTTATTAAATATTATTGTTTTATTCTAACTAAAGGTTTAAATTAGCTCGTCAACCATATTCTCTAATTTATCTTCTCAACTTGAATTCAATGAAAATAAACTTTCGAAATTTAAATTTAATTCAAATTAGCCATTAAATTATACTTTATAAAGCGAGTCATTTCTCATTAAACTAAATTAATTTACAATTTTGGTTCGAAAGTAGTGAATCAAAGTTAAATAAATGACTTATTTCATAAGATATAATTTAGAAATTAATTTACACATTTAACTTTTTATTATGTCTCTTTATAACAATTAAAATAATTAAAATCCACTCTATTTTTTATTTTATCATTCTCTCCTCATACATACACTACTTTTTTTTTTTTTTAATTTTTTCTTTTCATTCTTTTAAAAGTTGGAGGAAGAATTATATTTGTTCTTCTAAATTAAGAAGTGAAATAATTAAAAGAGAACCATAAATTGATGGTAAAGTTAACAAAAACAATAGAGGAAGAAAATTATATAGAGAACACGATTCACAATTCACAAACAGAGACCACGATGCACAATTAGCTGCTGCTGGTAAACAGTCCCGTGCCAGTTTTTTTTGGCAGAGCCAGCGGAGAGATTAGTTGAGCCGCGGCTTTTTCTCTGCACAAATTCCCTTGAGTTATTATGTTTGCGTGGTAGTAGAAAACATTGCTGGGATAATCAAGGCTGAAACTTTCTGCTTGTTATGAGTAGAAAACATTACTGGGATGATCTAGGTTGAAACTTTCTGGTTCTTTTGTCCGAGATATACCAGATTTTAATGATTTTTTAGTATAGATATTTTTATAATATTTTTGAATATTTTATCGTTCTTTTTAGCCTTATTTGATAATTTTAAATTAGTTGGAATAATTCGGAATTCTGGATAAAAAATGATCATGATGTTATTTTCTTAATTTGAATTTATTTCTTAAAATTAGTCCTAATATACGGAGACGAAAATATAAAATTAAAATTACCTATTTAATTTAATTCAAAAATTTTCAATACGAAAATGGGAATAAGCATAAATCTCTCATGAGGCCATAATTAGTTTGGCCCACGCAGCTTATATTGCAACTAAAGTCGAAGACTAACCTTTCCATATCATTGTTAATCAGATAAACATGTCAATCAGGCAGTTGAGAGACACATAGTACTTGAGTAGTTAGCCACCTTTACATCAAGACAAAAATGAAAAAAGAAAATACTTAGGTAGTAAGTAATTCGTTTTATTTATATATTTTTATAATATTATTTTCAAATTATTTTATTTAAATATGATAAAAGATTTGAAATTTCGAATATCTAATTATAATTTTTGTAAAAAAAAATAAAAATTTGAATGGAAATGACATAAAAACTAAAGCATGCCCATAAATGCAATAGGTGTAGGAAGGAGAATTCATATTTCATTGTAATACTTGGCCAATTACATAATTAATGAATGTTTGAATTTTGATTAAAAGTAAATAATTTCATTGAATTAATTTAAATGTTTGTATTTTTTTAGACACTATTATTATACTACTTGTTAACATTAAATAAAAAGTTGGAAAAAAGGGTAGAATACAGAGTTTTGAGAGAAAAGATCATTAAAAGCAGAGATGAAAGAATGAAAATTGTAATGGTATCCAACTATCCATCATTCAAATGCTCACACCCCGCATTTAATTTCCTTCACTTCCCACCTAAACTATCTACCTATTTCAAGCAGCCAACCCATTAAGTACTCCCTTACCATACTTTCTTTTATGATTTTCCATTCACATTCACCTATGCTCTGCATTGATATCTGATGGTTAGTCGTTTGTTGATTGTTGTTTGATCATACTTGGGCCAATACCCATCAAATAATTTTCACTTGTATTGCCATTTCTTTCTTCTCTTTTTGTTCCTATCTTTTTCTTTTTCTCGTTTAGTTGGGTGGAAATGGAGATTGAGGTAGCATGTGGTCGTTACAGCTCTAAAAGTGATAGTCTTTGCACCAGTGGCGGAGCTGGTGATAATAGCAGCAATAGCACTTACCAAAATAGTGCCGTCGCAGGCGGCGGAGGAGAGAGTGGAACTTATTTGGTGTGGGAAAATATAACCGTGGTTTTACCAAATTTTGGAGATAAACCAACAAAGAGGTTGCTTCAAGGGCTTAGTGGGTATGCTGAACCAGGAAGAATCATGGCTATTATGGGTCCTTCTGGGTCTGGAAAATCCACTCTTCTTGATTCACTTGCAGGTATAATATATACATGCTCAAAAATAACCCATTTTGGGTTTACGTTTGACTTTCTTTCTTGGCTGTTTGCTCATTTTAGTGATCAAGATGTAATTTCTAAAATTCAGCCCCAACTAAGAAGTTCAGATATGATCACTGTAACCAAATACTCATTATTCCATTTGTGATCCATTTTGAAGGTTTGGCCAAATTTTCTATATTCTGCACATGCTTTGACTGGGACATGTTGGATGTATGTATAAAGAAATTTGTTTTGCCATTTATCATGGGAAGGAAAGCATATCATATATTTCACATGCCATACATCTAATTTTTCTGTTATGTGGGGTGTTCGTTGATTGTTAATTAGCTTAATTAATTAGGATGGTTGATCTTGTCCCATGCTACATCATGATTGAAAAATTGAAGAGTTTAATGGTGTTTAGTCTTGTATGGTAGGGAGCATACAAGTGACACCTACCTATTTAGCATTTATGCAGCTTTTTGTTCTTTAGTTGGTATTAAGATTGTGGAGGATCTGAAATTTTCAGCCATCTTTAAAGGAGAGTCGCAGCCACATGGTCAGAATTATGTTTTAACCAATTGGTGATTGTTAAATGAAATGAATCTATATTCATCCATATTTTCCCAAGTGGCCCACTATATTTAATGTGCATTTACTTTGAAATTGCCAGCTGACTCCGACAAGATAAGCAAAATTGTTAGTTGATAATAGTAGTTGTTTTAAAGTCATGGGTCATGCAGGGACTTTGAACATGTGGCCTATTTGATTAAATTTGGTTCACTCAGGATTGAGGGCTATTATACATTTCAAGTAGCTGCATTGCCTCAAACTTAGTTCCGTTTCTGTCACCAATTCTGTATTTATTATTTTTATTATCTATTTAATGTGATATAAAGTTAGGCAGTAAGGGTATCTCTCTATTTTTCTAGAATTCATGGTATGTGCTCTACTTGAATTGATTGATTATTCCTATTAAATTACTATTCAATGTGGGTCTTAGTCAATGCTTACAGAAAGCAGTAAAATTTTTGTTAAGTTGCCTCTTAAATATACATACTTTTCTTTGCAAAAGATATTGGGTGACTAAGTTGGATTGGATTATTCTCATTTGGTCTTGAGGTAAACTCCGATAGCTAATGCCAGTGCCAAGAGTTGTGGTTTCATGAGATGCAAACGCACTTTTACCTATTCTTGAGGCAAGATGATAAAGGTTTGAAGTGAAATATCTGAAAATGATTAATGTATTTTTATTGTTGCAGGTAGACTTTCAAGAAATGTGATAATGACTGGAAATGTTCTCTTCAATGGGAAGAAAAAGAGGGTGGATTCTGGCGTTGTAAGTACTGTATCCACAAAATGCAATTTTTAGTCAAACTGAATCTGAAAATTACTTTCACACATGTGAAATGTTATCAGTTGCAAGGTGAAAAATGAAAGTAGAAATTTAAGCATGTTCTCTTCTGTATAATTCTTAATTGAATTCTGCTGAGCACAAGCTGGCCATCTAATGTTATTGAATTTCTATCAAACTTACTATCTGAAAATGATCCAAATCCTGAGCTGAAGTCGCCACTTCTGTGAGTAAGCTAAATTATGAGTAAGACAATTTGAAGTCATGATGAGAGTATGCTTAAGTAAATTCTCATGTTTCTTTTTGTGTTCAACTGAGTATGAAGTTGCAAAGCTAATTGCCATAAATGCCAATTAATGTTGAGGCCTTTTTATAATATGTCAGCCTCATCCTGATTTCAGCAGTGTGATTTTTTAGCTTAATTGCATCTATAATTTTCTTATGTGAAATTTCAGGCTTATGTGACACAAGAGGATGTATTGTTAGGAACTCTTACAGTGAGAGAAACCATTACTTATTCAGCGCATTTGAGGTTCCCAACTAGCATGAGCAAAGAAGAGGTTGCCGATGTTGTAGAAGGAACAATAATGGAAATGGGTCTTCAGGAATGTGCTGATCGAGTTATTGGAAACTGGCATTTAAGAGGCATAAGTGGGGGTGAAAAGAAAAGATTGAGCATTGCACTGGAAATTCTTACAAGGCCGCATCTATTGTTTCTTGATGAACCTACAAGTGGCCTTGACAGTGCCTCTGCTTTCTTTGTAATTCAAACTCTCAGAAATATAGCCCGTGATGGAAGGACAATTATCTCTTCTATTCACCAGCCAAGTAGTGAAGTTTTTGCACTTTTTGATGATCTTTTCCTTTTGTCAAGTGGTGAAACTGTTTACTTTGGAGAAGCAAGGAAAGCTGTAGAGGTATTTGAACAGTTCCTCTTTTTTTTTCCCAAATAAAAGAAGTCGTGTCCTCACAATTTGAAATCTTCATACTAGCCTGAAAGTAAAACACTCTCGAAAGATTTAAAATGATAGAAGTTCTCTTTTAAATTCCCGATATTGCAAAATTTATTTTTTTATCAGTGTGAAAATCATGCTCTATGTGGGTTTATTACAGTCTAATTGTTGGTGATGGTTTTTACAGTTCTTTGCTGAAGCTGGTTTCCCATGTCCTAGGCGAAGGAACCCGTCTGATCACTTTCTACGCTGTGTAAATTCAGACTTTGACGCTGTAACAGCAACAGTAAAAGGATCTCAAAGGCTTCGTGTATGTTTTAATTTGATATTTAAGGAACAATTGTTTTCATCATTTCATATGCAGTCAAAACTACTATGCTTGAACTCTTTCATGTCTGCATCTGCACTTATGTAAACACTATGGTTGCTTTTATTCAGGGGTGGATTTAGAGTGGGTGCAATGGGGGCACTTGCCCCACTGCCTACTAACATTTCAAAAACATCTTGCATTGTTTTTGCTATTGCCCCCACTTGAAAAGAAAGCCTTACCCCATTTACCCCTACTAACTATTGGTTATTCATGTATCATGAGCCATTACTCACATAGGATGTGCAAGTTCCCCCCCGCCCCCATTCAGCTATGGAATCACTTTATTATTTTTTTACCAGGTATTATATTAGTAAATATAACCTCTGTCTGAATTATAGGATGGCCCAACAACATCAGATCCCTTGATGAATTTGGCAACAGCAGAAATCAAAGCAAGGCTTGTTGAGAAATATAGGCGCTCAAACTATACAAGAAGGGCAAAAGAAAGGATTAAGGAAATATCAACCCTTGTAAGCAGCTTGATTGAACCTTTTGCAGTCTCATTTTTCCTGACATTTAAATGCTTTCCGAACTTCATTTCATAGATCGACTTATTTCTGCATTGGAATACAATACTGTTTTCTCTGCTTCTTTTATAACACCCAAAAATGTTCAGAGTTCTACTAATTTTCCTACAAAAAAGAAAGAAAAAAGACAGCAATTATTAACAGTGTTGATGGAAGTCTTTGACAGTTGATAGTTGCCTTCTTTTTATTATATTTAACATTTGCTTGAAACATCATGCAGGAAGGACTAGATATTGAAATAGGAAGTGGGAGTCAATCGAGTAGGTGGAAGCAACTTTCGACATTAACCAAAAGATCGCTCGTGAACATGTCTAGGGATGTTGGTTATTACTGGGCAAGGATAGTGATCTACATTGTTGTTTCAATTTGCGTTGGTACTATATATCATGATGTTGGATATGGGTATACTGCAATCTTGGCAAGAGTAACATGTGGTGGATTTATAACAGGCTTCATGACTTTTATGTCTATTGGAGGTTTTCCATCCTTCATTGAGGAAATGAAGGTAATGATCTCTGATTTTAAAATTAAACAGAAACCTGTGTGAATGAAGAGATTTTGAGAAATCGATACAATGTTATTTGCTATGAAACAGATCTTTTATCGAGAAAAGCTTAATGGGTACTATGGAGTTACGGTGTTCATCCTGTCCAACTTCTTATCTTCTTTTCCGTTCTTAGTTGCAATTGCACTTGTCACAGGGACTATATGTTTTTTCTTGGTGAAATTTCGATCCGGATTTGAACATTATGCATTCTTCTGTCTGAATATCTTTGCCTGCATTTCTGTTATTGAGAGCCTGATGATGGTTGTAGCTTCTTTAGTTCCTAATTTCTTGATGGGACTTATTACTGGAGCTGGAATCATTGTAAGTTGAAACTGCTTTAAGACCTCTGTCAAGCTTCTTTTATATATATTGTTATTTTATCTAATGACAGTCTTCATTCTTTATTCATCTAGGGAATCATGATGATGACCTCTGGCTTCTTCCGCCTGCTGCCTGATCTTCCCAAGCCATTCTGGCGCTACCCAGTTTCATATATCAACTACGGGGCATGGGGACTTCAGGTAATTCTGACAAGTTCATGCTATGCATAATTGTTGAATTCTGTGTTCATCAATAATAAAAGAGAAGTTATTCATCCTGCAAACAAGATGAAGATCTTTAATTCATAGGTGTTGTCATGGTAAATGCAGGGTGCATACAAGAATGATTTCCTTGGTCTTGAGTTTGATGCTCTACTACCTGGTGAACCAAGACTCCAAGGCGAATACATTGTCAGACATGTGTTTGGAGTTACATTAGATCATTCGAAATGGTTTGATTTGTCTATGATTTTCGCCATTCTAGGTTTTTACCGGCTTTTGTTCTTCGTTGTTCTGAAGTTCAAGGAGAGAGCTTCGCCCATCGTGAAGAATCTATACTCAAAGAGAACTCTACAGAAACTTGAAAAGAGGCCATCCTTCAGGAAGATAACAACAATTACTTCCAAGAGGCACCAGCCTCTCCATTCCTTGTCTTCTCAAGAGGGACTCAACTCTCCCCTTCACTGATAATCTCAAGAAGCGAAGTGTTATCATTGTTACACTACAATTTATTATGTAATTTAGTACTTGTTGCTTACATAGAAACAGATAATTGCAGGAGAGTTGTGGATGCAGCTTGTTACACAGTTCAGAAAATATATCTATACATATATATACTTTCCAATTGAGATGATTAATATATTTGATTACTTTTTAAAAATAAAAACCAAGTGCAAAGAGCTATCAAATTGTCTTAAATATAGCAGAATATTTAGCTCAAATAAGAGGAGCAGTTGTGAATAGAATTTTAAGATTATGTTAAATTAAGTCTTAGCATTGAAAATTAAAATTAGA
>CATIWF010010096.1:0-10981 GCA_949630135.1 Balakata baccata | reverse complement strand
TTTGGAGGTGCATACCATATAGAGGACATGGATCACAGGTCACCGGCCGAGCCTCACCAATCTCTCTCCTTGCATTGCACATATGTATAGGAATATGACATTTGTAATTTGGGTTGTCTATCCGCATATGTATAAATTAGTGAATATGTAATAGTGTGTATATATGATGCTTAGTTGTCAAATGTTGCAAAGTGATAGTGTTATATGATTCAAAAAAAAAAAAATCCCTCATTATAAACAGGAGTATGTTCCATTATATGCAATATACGACAACATGATATAAGTATAAGTGATATCCATAGGTATAAGGTGTTACAATAGATATCTACAACTTTCATGTTTTGAGTTTCCTCAAATATAGACCCTGTCATATAGAAATAGAATCCAAACAGTAGATGATTCAGATAGGTTCCTCAATTGAACCAATTCCAGTTCAATGCCAATATCTTTCCACAGACAGCAAATCATGAAAAAATATTTAATAGCTATAAACATAAGACATGAAAGTACAAGTTTTATGTTTGTGTTTCTCCAAAATCAGTTTTTAACATAAAGAAAACGGGACTCTAAATTTCTATCATGAAAACAGAATTCAAATAGCTTACCCATGGAAATCAAGTATTTTGCATCTCCTAAATCATTTTCTATTAACCATAAATTAAAACTAACAATTCATGGTGATAACTAACCTTTATATGGTCCTTTTTCTTTGGTCTTGTTGCTGGAGAAATTTGAGAGAAAGGATGAAGAGAAGAGAAAGATTGCTGATTGAAAGCCTAGAGAAGGAAGCTAATGGCTTTAAGCCTTTACTCCACCGCCTCTCCTTTTTCTTTTCTTCTTTTTTTTTCTTTTACGATTTAATTAATTAATTAATTATTATTATTTTCTCTACATATTTACATGTACCTAGTGCCAAAAATACTATCTAATCAAATTAATTTAACTATGTCAAATTTCATCTATTTTAATTTAATCATTTTATTTCAATTATTTATAATACTTTATAATTCTTATTTAAATTACAACTAGACACGTCAACTTAGTACCATCAAAATAGACCGACACGTAACAAGTTTATCTCGTGAGCACATCTAGCTAAAATCCCTCTATATGCATGCATTTTGAGTGAATGAAATATATAAAATGACTATGTCCAAATGAAATTCGTGTGATAATTCATGTATGGATGGTAGAGGATATTACAATCATTAAGAGCTCCAAACCTCTAGACCACTCAAGCGATATTAGTGAGGCACTCTTTCTCGTCAAGAATTATAGGCTAAAATTAAACCTAGAAAAATGTGTTTTTGGAGTACGATCCGGAAAATATTTGGGATTCATGATCTCATAAAGAGGGATTGAGGCGAACCCGAAAAAGATAAAGGCAGTAACAGGCAAACTCCATCTAGAACCATTAAAGAGGTTTAAAAGCTCAATGTAAAAATTACAGCTTTAGGGAGATTTATTTCTTGCTTAGCTAGGAGATGTCTGCTGTTTTACAATGCTCTCAGATGCTTGAAGAAATTTGATGGAATGACAGCTATCAGAAAGCCTTCGAAGATCTCAAAACTTTCTTAGCATCACCTCCTCTACTCAGCAGACCCGTTGAAGGCGAAACCTTGAACTTATATCTTTCCACAACTCATGAAATGATTAGTGCCGTATTAATCTAAGAGGAAAAGAGGGAACAATACCCTATATACTATTGCATCCAGGTCCTACGAGGAGCAAAAATGAGATATTCAAAATCGAAGAAAATGGCCTTTGCCCTCTATTTGACAACACAAAAATTTTGCCCTAATTTTGAAGCATTCCAGATCATTGTTCAGATAGATCAACCTCTTAGTTAGATCCTGCACAGGGCAAATGCTACAAGAAGGGTAGTGGAATGGGCCACCCAGGATCGAAAGCTTTGGGGTTCAATACAAGCGAAGAAAGGTAATGAAGGGTCAAATTCTAACTAATTTTGTAACTGAATATAGTGTAGAAGAACGGGAGGAAGAACAATTAGATGGGGAATCTTGGATCCTATATGTAAATGGAGCATCAGGCTCAGGCAAAGTAGGAGTCGATATCATTCTCACCAGTTCCATTGGATTCAAAATTGCATGTGCCATATAGATATTGTTTCCAACAACCAATAACATTGCTGAATACGAAGCTATGCTCTTAGGAATCTAGGCGGCAAGGAAAGTAAGACTAGTAAGTCTTATTATTCGTAGCAACTTTTAGCTAGTTACTAGATAGATAACAAAAGAGTTAGATGCAAAAGATGTCGAGATGGTGAAATACTTGAAGAAAGTAATAGATCAAGCCCCTAGACAAAGAAAGTGTAAAGTGGTCAATTGAGTAGATCCCCAGATCCTGTAATATGGAAGCAGATGCATTATCAAAAATCGCATTGGAAGGGGGACCTTTCCTGACATATGTGTTAACATGATCCCTCACCTCACCAGGTCACTCTACTGAACCAGTGTTCACATTGATCTAGATAGTTGGATGAGACCAATCATTGAATGGTTGGAAGAGGGCAAACTCCTAGAAGAAGAATCCGAACACAAGAGGTTCCTAAGAAAAGCCCCATAATACTTTTTTCATGAAGGAATATTGTACAAAAGATCCCACACCCACCTATGGCTTTGGTGCATAGAGCCAGCAGAGGGAGAATACATCTTGGAAGAAATTCATGAAGGAATTGGTGGGGCATATGAAGGTACTGAAGCCATGGCAAGGAAGGCTCTCCTACAGGGTTATTATTGGCCAACATTGACCAATGATGCTAAGCTCATGGTAGAAAGATGCGATAGTTACCAAAAACATAACTGTTACATTAGCACTTCTGCAGACAATCAGCACCCTACTGGAACAACATAGCCATTCATCCAGTAGGGAATTGACATCGTGGGTCCATTCCTAATGGCTAAGGTATAAAAGAAATTCCTCACAGTGGCTGTAGATCACTTCTCAAAATGGGTGGAAGCAGTGCTAGTAGCCACCATCACTCAAAAAGGACACACAATTTCTTCTTTGATGAAGTGATATGTAGATTTGGTATTCCATGCAAGATCATAACGGACAATGGCAAACAATTTAACAACCTGGAGTTTGGCCAATTTTGCAAGAATTTGAAGATCGATCTCTATTTCACTTCTGTTGCACACCCACAGACTAATGATATGACGGAGGTCACTAACTAGATTATTATCTAGGGAGTGAAGAAAAAATTGAAAGAGGTCAAATGAGAATGGACAGAGCACTTATCAAATGTTTTATGGTCAAATAGGATAACTCCAAGAACTGCTACTGGCGAGACCCCGTTCTGACTAGCATTTGGGATAGAAGCAGTCACTCCTGTTGAAATAGGTATCCCCCATTTTAGGATGATCCATTATAATGAGGAAAGAAATTATCATGAAGTAAGAGCCAACTTAGATCTCTTGGATGAAGTCAAAGCAGTTGCCACAATGAAAGCAGAAGTATACAGGAATAGGGTAGCAATATTCTTCAACAAATGAGTTAAACTGAGGAACTTTCAGAAGGGAGATGTCATTTTAATGAGAAAGGATATCCGAAGAGGAGTAGCTGGAGTCAGAAAGTTAGATGAAAATTGGTATTTCACAGGTGATAGGCCTGTCAACTTACCGGATCAACTACCATAAAGGAAAAGTGCTCCCTTGAATGTGGAATGCTAGGAATTTGAAAAAGTATTATCAATAAAAGTGTAATGAGCCCAATATAACTGATATCGATGCTTAAAAAATGCAACTTCATACAATTTGCAGTGCCAATAAGGGGACTTGCACCTAAAGTGGATCCCTAATAAAAAAAACTGCTGAGAAGCTGAAATCCGTACAAAAATGGGTTTTTGCAAATCTGGGATCCGTAATTAAATGGTCCCCTCACCAAATGATTATCTTGAGGATCCCCAAACTATTTTTCAGATCCCCACTTATTGCATCTAGATCTAACGTATAAATGGATGGGTTCCCTAATGTCTGTGATTGAAAATGTATATTCATATGTAAAAAATAAAGTATATATATTCGAGAATGCTGTGATATAATGGATTCTTTACAAAGAAAAAAGAGATAAGAAAATTTACAAGGCAACTTAAGTAGCTGGGGAGGACCTAGTAGCGATATCTACCGAACCCCCCTCTACATAAGTAGGATCAATAGGTTGACCCTCCTCCTCATCAGAATCTTGGACAAAACTCAAGTCCTAGTTAGGGTATTTTCTCTAGATCTGCCAAAGGACATATTCTTTAGCCCATTAGTAGATATCGACAATCTGAAGAATAATGGAGTCCGCCTTATGCGTCAGTCACTCAATCTCCTTTTCATGATTTGAGAACCCTGACGCTCTAACTCCTGCCTCAACTCTTCTCTTTACACCTCGCAGGCCTTCAAGTGCTCTTATGTCTAAGCAAGTCTACTCTCCAACGATGTAATCACACTATCTTTCATAGCAATAGCAGCCCTTGAGATATCTCCATTTGAGACAGTCCTCAGATTGTCAATCATTCTGTGGGAGGCTACATAATCCTTCTCTAAGGTATCAAGTTATTGTCATAAGTTGTACAAAGCATAAAAACTATTACATATCCCTCCTAGACAGACAAAAAGAGAGAAGACGAAGAAACAACACTAAAAGTAGACATACTTGAAAAGGAAGGGTCATAAGCTATTTTTTGAGGTTTGATCCAGTGGCTAGCCTCTCTTGGATATCGGTATCACTAGTGAATTGGCTGGCCCTCACTAGATCATAGCAAACACTTAGACATCATAGTGATACGTCACTGGAGGATCCTTTATGCCTTAAAGTTAATGCTTGTCAAAAGTCGTTGAAGACTTCTACAATGTCAAAGGAGGAGCCCCACTTGCAAGTCTCTTCCAATTGATCCCCTCCACCACCTCAACTCTCATCAATGATTGGAGGTCTCTCTACATCAGTCGGAGATAAGGTAATCATTTCCCAGATTTCTCCCATCCCAACACCGCCACTAGGAGGAATGGATGATTCCAACCCCGGTACCTTAGTAGACCCTACGACCTCGAGAATAGAAAGGGAAGTAGCATGCTGTACACTGGGACTCTCAGGAGTAGAAAGACTTGAGGCATCAATAGGAGTGAATGGTCTACTCATTTCGGGAGGCAGCCCCTTCCTTTTTGTTGAGGCCTTCACCATCTTTGTTAAATCTTCCCCTCCCAAGAACAAAACAAAGTCAGCAATGCACTCTACATCTTAACTTATGAAACAACCAACAGACTGCACAATAAAACAACCTCCCATGTTGGCCACATGCACTTACAGATCATAGATAGATCGCAAGGACAGAAATTGGTATCCCTCCACAGGAGCATTTTTCTTGAAAAGTGCTAATCCATCCTACTTAGCACTTGAAAGCTCAAGCTTTTAATCCGTATTATTTGGATGAGGGTTCCATATTAAAGGGAGATCCCTCCATCCCTCAAGATTGCTGATAAAAAATGAATTTCTTCTTCTATAAAGGGTGAGACTTGGCTAGATCAGTAAACATGGCCCGTTCGGGGCAAGCCTGGATATACCGGTGATCTTTCTGGTGGTTCAAGACAAAAACATGTTGGAAAACGTTAAAACACAATGGGATCGCCATCTCCTCACAAAGATTTATAAAAGTGGTGATCATAAGCCAACTATTGGGAGTCAATTGGCTTATGGGAATATAATACAGATCTAATATATCTCGTAAAAAGTGATGGAGGGGGAACCGCAATCCTAATTTCAGGAACTCCTTATATACTCCCATTTTATTTCCGTTCATAGTGATAATACCCTTCTTTCTCGCAACACTTAGAGAATACAAAAATGGATCCTATACTTGTAGGAGATAGCAAAAAGGTGTTTCTTATATAGGGTATTCTCTATGAAATCCACAAACCACACGCCCTAGTGAGGACGCACAAGAGGTAGTTGTTGTGAAGGGAATGACACTAGTGGGGGAGGATGGATAAGAAATTGGCACATCCTGAGCCATAATAACCCTACTAGAGGTGGAGGATTGACAGGATGGATCCCCCAATAGCTGAAACAAAGGGACTTCATCAAGATCATCTTCGTAGGGAGGGGATGAGACCTTAGAACGTTTCCTATGTTCTAGGAGAACTTTCTCTAACTCCAAGTCAAAACTAGCCACAGGGCCAGCCATTGCATCCCTACCTGTTACTGAGGTATCAGACCTCCCCGGAGAGATCAAACCCTTATTGTACTTTATGACCTCAGTCCCATACTCCGAATCAAAAACTGGCGTGCATAACATACAAAAAAAGGAAGAAGAAGAAGAAAAGAAAATGGGGCAACGTTTTCTTAAAAAAACCCTCAATCCAGATAAACCCAAAAAAAAAATAATGACGCAAAAAAAAGAGTAGGGGGAAGGAAGAGAAACTTACTTGAGAAACTCATTATGCGGTTAGAAAGTCACCGAAAGAAGGAAGAACATATGGCTAGAAGAGATGATGGCCGGAGAAATTATGAAATCATTGAAAAATGCAGATGAAAACCTAGAAGAAAGTGGGAGAAGAAAAGGAAAAGCTTGGAGAACTAAAAAGATATGAAAAGAAACTATATCTATGGCGGCTGAGCTAGGCGAAACAATCGAGCGCCAGGTGGTAGTAGGTCATTATGACAAGTGCTATTCTCGAGGCAAAAATATTTTTTGAAAATAAAAAAACGCCAATAGATAAACTTAAGATGGCTTTAAATCGAACATAAACGATCGACACTTTTAGGGGAAATCTAATAACAAGAAGAACAAATCCACTAATCACAGTACAGAGACATGCTTGGGATGTTCTAATCCCATGATCCTAGTATAGAGACATGTTTGAGATGTTCTAATCCCATGATCCTAGTACAGAGACATGCTTGGGATGCTCTAATCCCACGATCCCAGTATAGAGTCATGCTCGGGATGTTCTGATCCCACGATCCCACATGACGAAGATCAAGATCTCTATATAGTCACACCGCTGATCTCCATAACTTGAGACCCATAGATCCATATAAAGATAAAAAGTGCTACACAATTGGAGTGCATGGAACATAGTGTCGAAGTAATAGGCGAGGAGCATTAAAATCGCGTATAGCTTGAGCACAGCGTGGGATGGCTTAGGTAATTGATAGTTGCAATTCTTCCTCCTCGAGATGCGAACCCAGTGATATTAGGTCCTATAATTTTTTCGATGCTCATTTCTCTAGCTACCTTTGTGTATAGGCGATTCCAATATTTAGAACTCATGTTTTTTTGTTCTTTTTTTATGCATGATTATTTGTAGAAAGAATGGCTAATAATTTTTTTTTTGTCAAGATTGAATAGAATTATTAATTGCTAGGGTTTTCGATTTGAATTATTTAAAAGTTAATACCAAAAATTTCAAGGAATTTTAATTAGATTTTGAAGTTTAATTGTGTTTGGTTTGAGGTAAAATAATGTGAGGAAGTGAGAGAAGGGAAAAGGGAAAATTTTGTATGGGATCTATTTTACCATGTGGAAATGTCACATGTATGTTTATTGCTGTGGTGGAAATATCACATCATCTTTTTGTTAACTTAGTTAATGGAAATGGATGGAGGGGATTTATATTACAAAATTTAAAAAAAAAAAAAAAAAGAAAGAGAAAAGGTTTTCTATTACAAGTTAAAATTTAGATACTGAGTTGTTACTCGTGAAAAGCTTAAAGTACCGTTAATGTAATTTACCCATGATTACTTATAGAAGTTGGAGAATTACCGAATTAAGGGTTATAAAATAACAGTACTTCAACTTTACAACTCATAACAGCTCAGTACCTCAACCTCAATTCATAATAGAAAACCACTTTAACTTCAATTTGGTATCACAAAACCTCCTTCATTAATGCATTGTCTCTCGAATTAACAGAGAGCTTATGTTACTTTTATGCATAAGTAATATATTTTTAATATAAAATGACATGCAAAATTTTAAAATATTATATATGACATAGAATTTAACTAAAGGAGAAAATAAATGTAATTAAATGTGTATAAATATATAAATGCCCCTAAGCAAAAGTAAATTGCTCAAGTTGAAATCCCTAAGCAAATTGAAACATTATAATTTGTTGCATCCAAATCAAAACCCTAAACCATAAGAACACCCTAATTTGAACTCTAATCATATCTCAAGCAAATGAAATCTCGATCCAATTCGATGCCATTATCAAATCCAAAAGCCAACGAAACCCTAATTTGGACTCCAATCCTATCTCGAGCAAACGAAATCCCAATCCAAATTGAAGCCATAAATGAAAGAACTCTAGCTATCCCAATCCATTATCTCATCAATCCCAGCTTCCTTAATACAATAATGAGAAGAGTTATGTCAAAAGCTAAATTTTGAAATATCCACTGTACGAAAAGGTGTCTTATAACAGTGGGGAAAGCAACGAAGTGAACACTTTTTCGGTTGTTGAAAGTATTAAAGAGATTTAAAGTTGGTGGTGGGGTTGAGAAGACAAACACAGAGAAGACAAAGAGAGGTGAGGCCATAATTGATAATGACGAAAGTGAAACCAAATATTCATGCTTAAAAAAAATCAACTTGTGCTTTACAAATCAACTTTTAATTGTTTGTTGCAAAACATGTGAACTTGAAACTCTAGTTGTTGTATAATAAACAATAAGTTTGATAATTTTTAAATTATTTTTCCTCAAAAGTAATTTTCGAAGGTGGTCCTGGATAGAATCTTATGTGTAGTAATATATTATAAATAATGGTAGTAAAACAAAATATTGCATGCATATGTAAATTTTGTTTGTATCATATGTTGTGAATGCATGTATCTCACAATCTATAATTGCATTTTGTCAAGAAGGGGCTAAGAATTGTTCATTATTAATCTTGATCATGGCAGAGGTTTTGGCAAATTGGGTTATCATAACGGGGAGGTTGATGAGAAGCTTTTTGATGGTTAGCTTGGACTTATGGGTAAAGGAGTTAGGTCACTTTAGGAGTATGATGTATTACTGGAAATAATCGGGTGAAGATTACAATTTTGTTTTAAAACTCTTAGAAAATGATGCATGCATATATGAGATGGTGTTGCATGCTAGAGATGAGGGGAAGGTATATGTTTATGTAAGGCATTTAAGTGACGATGATGTTATGGATGTTGTTTTTCCACAAATAAAAAATAGTGTCATAATTGAAGAGATTGAGGAACACAATGGACTAGTTTATGCAAGGATAATAATAAGAGTGGCGAGGTCAACAGTGGAAGGGATAAGGAGATTTGAATAAGAGTGGTGAAAAAGAAAACACAATTAGTGGTGGGAAATTTCTACTAGGTTATGATGTTCATAATGGGTGGGACAATGGTGAGAAGCTACTTGGTGGCAATAAGGATGATATGCTTACGAGTGAAGAAAATATAGATAATATTAGGGTAACTATATATATATTAAGGTGATTATATGAGAGGTGTGTTGGAGGTATATGAGGGTATACATGTGGTATATGTGGGGTATATTTGTCAATTTTGGCTTTGGTTTGAATATAGGAATGAAATAAATGAATAAATATGAAAAATGCATGATTCACGCCCATGACAAGGAGATTCACTACCGTGAACATTGTGGTTAAGGACAAACATTGATTGTTTAAGGTCTTTGCTATAATAGACATTTATAATTGTGAAGGTTTTTGTTCATGATCATGAAAGGTATGGTATATAACTTTTTACATGGTTTTATCATCATTTTTTACCATTTTATCAACACTCAAACCCTAAGAACTGCCCGTACACACCTACGAACCCTAAATGAGTGTTTGTCCATGGATTTTTGAGTGATCAAACACCAAAACCAAGAGAGAAACGAAGATAAAAGTGATATTTGAGGGATTTATCAACATAAAGGAAGAGTTGAAGGAAAGAGAGAGTTCAAGTAAGGAATTGAATGATCAATAGTGTTTTCTACCACCAAGAGGTAAGTAAACACAAGAACTCCATCTCTTTGATATGATTATAAAGCTATATGAGGAGATTATGTATGTTGGGTTTTGTTGCCCAAACAATCACCAAGAAGGGGAAGGGGAGGGGAGGGATTAATTGGTGGGAAATTAAAAATTTGCACAACAAGATAATAAAAGAGAAAATGGAGGATTGAGACACGAATTTTATAGAGGTTCGGGTGTTAACTAACCCTACTCCTCTCCCCAACTTAGATTGGGTATTAACTAATCTAATCACTTAGATTACAATCTTTGGAGTTCCAACTAGCTTACTCCCACCTAGGTGTTTTAGCTATTAGAGATGTGTCCAAAAGGCAATTGCCTCAGGCACTTAGTATACACATTCATAAAGACATTCTTTCATTGATTGCATTTCAAGTGTTAATCTGAAAACACTTGGGGTTGTCTTGTAATTGAGTGGTGTGAGCCAAATTATAAGGAATTGGTTATTGTGTGAGCCACAAAACACAAGGAAATTTTGGGTTGAGTGTTAGCCTTGTTAAAACACCTAGTTGGGAGTAAGCTAGTTGAAACTCCAAAGATTGTAATCTAAGTGATTAGATTAGTTAATACCCAATCTAAGTTGGGGAGAGGAGTAGGGTTAGTTAACACTCGAACCTCTATAAAATTTGTGTCTCAATCCTCCCTTTTCTCTTTTATTATCTTGTTGTGCAAATTTTTAATTACCCACCAATTCATCCCCCCATTCTTGGTGATTGTTTGGGCAACAATTGGTATCAGAGCAAGATCTAGAAGTTAAGCTTATTCAGCTCTAGCAAAAGATCAACAGTGGCACAAGAAGTGAAGGGTTTTGATCATGTATCACATACATATTGTTAGAGATGTGCCCAAAAGGCAATCGCCTTAAGCACTTAGTGTACACATTCATAAAGGTATTCTTTCATTATATTAGTATTCATTTGCATATGAATTGATATAGATCTTAAACTGATTAATGAAAGTCCATGATAT